>JBAGKO010000004.1:2370922-2401927 GCA_037177275.1 Acacia concinna | reverse complement strand
ATTTTTTATAAAGGCTTTCTACAGTAACTTAATGGTTTGCTACAGTAACTTAATGGTTTTACATCCTTTTTAGAAGTTCATGGTTACTTTTGCTCCAAAAAATAGTTCATAGTTATTTTTGCACTTTTGAGAAAGTTTATGGCTATTTAAGCACCTTAACCCAAAAAAGTATTGTTGAAACCAATCATTGTAGTTATTAATCAGATTGTTATAATTGTTAATACATATTGGATGTTGCATATTGTCATTAAATATGGCTAGTATATTAGGGAAGAATTTATTTTATTTCTTCTATTTGGAGGGAAGTTTTTTAATAGTGGAGAAGATAAAAGTCAATATGTTGGTGATTTGGTGAGAATAAAATGCATAAAGGACGGTGATATGTTGGTGGTTTGCAACCCCTTGGTTTTTTTTTTTGTGGGTTGAGAATTTGGTGTAATTACAAAAATAGACATATACATTCAACTATATTTGATATTTAGATATTTTATAATATCAAGTTATATGATTAGGTGTAGGAACTTGTCATTCTATATCGTACCAGTTGTCAACCTAAGCTGATATACTTGTCAAAGCAAGTATATATAGTTGTTAATGTATAAATTGTCACAACAGGAACACACGATTATGAACTTCTTTTGGAAAAAGGAGTATGAAAATGTAAATAAAAACAATTGTCAAAATAAGCATAACACATTATCAAAAAAGGCACATGAGCTTATAACAACAGCCTAAAGGACTTCTAAAAAATTTTAGATGGACTTGTTTCACTAAGAGGGGACAAAACTCAAAAGAGGCACATGGGCTTGTCAGAACAACTTTGAAGGATTTGTCAAAATTTTCAGATGGATCTGCTTCACTAAGAGAAACATGAACTCGTTTAAAGGAAACTAATTGTTAAAATAGACATAATATATTGTCCAAAAAGGCACATGAGTTTGTCACAATAGCTTGAAGGACTTGTCAAAATTTTCATATGGATTTGTTTCTTCACTAAGAGGGACATAAAGTCGTTTAAATGAAATCAATCGTCAAAATAGGCACAACACATTGTCAAAGAAGGTATATGGGTAGGGAGGTAATTTCACATTTAGACTTAATATCAGTAAAGTCTTTTGGGACCTCTTTAATAGGAGAAATTCATATGAGACTTTTTTGCCAATTTTTTGGTCCTTTGGACCTAATGTCATTTTCCCAAAATTTTATAAGTTGATTTTAAAACAAATTGGAGAAATTCAGTTACAAAATTTTAATAAAAAAATATAAGGTAAAAAAATAATTAAAACTTCAAACATCAATTCTATCATTTTTTTTTTTAAAGAAAGAAATCCAATTCAAAAAATCTTTCACTCCGCTCCCCTTTGTTAACAAACCACACTTCTGTTATACTGAATTTTGAAGGCATTTTTAACTAGTTTAGAAACGCCGCACGAGTGGTTCTTCTTTTTTTTCCTATAAGAAATAATGAAACACAGATTTCTCATGAAAACTTTTCTATGCACAAGATAATAGAAGAAGAAGTGTTTCTATGAATATTACTTTTTATTGAACAACAACAACAACAAAAGTGCTTTAACCAAATTATGTTATAGGGCTGACAAACCCTGGAAAATATTTTTCATTTTTAATATCATTTTAACTATTTTTTAAGTTCAATTCCATAAATAATAAGTATAACTCTTGCATAAACAAAGGCATGTTTTTTTTGGAGTCATAACAACAGGCTTGCCATTTTGCTATTAACAATAAATATTACTGTCAATTCAGTTTAATATTAAATGGGAGTAACTCTCGTTTCTTTAACAATACTACAACTACAACAAGAAGAAGCCGCAGCCTTATATCACTCGGTGGGAAGATACACGATAACAATAGAATTAGCAATTATTTTAATTACAAAAACTGTAATCTGTAGTTCCGATGGAGGATCACAAATCGTGAATGATACCCCAATATCAAATTTACTCAGAAAATTATTGGCACAAGTCCAATTACCCAGTGCCTGAAACCTAGGACTATACAAGCTTATCCAATAAGCCTCAAGGAATGGTACAACACATAATTAAAAGAATATGCCTCCGGAAAAGAAATCTCAGTGTCTCGCCAAGTCCCAATCAATTTGAATCAAGTGTGGTAAGTGTGTAAAAGAAGAACCAAATCAATAATAGTTTTACTTCTTTGTTCGTTCCATCTTTACTTTAATCTTCTCTTCCAACAAGGACACTTCGGTCTCGAGATCAAACATTCGGTTAAGTGCACGCATGTTTTCAAGTACTTCGCTCAGGGAACGATCATCATTTCCATCACACCTCAGGTGTTGCATGGGACCATGAAGCAGCTTCTTCACTATGCTCATACTGAGGTCATAAATGGCTTCTTTCTGCTTCTTGGAAATGTCACCCCCAATCTTGGACAAGCACTTGTCCATCTCAGAGGCCCTGATCCTTTCGACATAGGCTCTAAATTTCTTGATGGTAGGAACAGTTTCAAGAGAGTCTTTCCAGGATTCAAACTTGTTCAATTCTTCCAAGATAATTCCACAGGCTTCAGCAGCTTTCTGAAGCCTGTCCTCCTTGTTAGCTGCAACTACTTCCTCAAGGTCATCCACATTGTAGAGTTGTGCAGAGTCCACGTCTGAGACACCAGGTTCCACATTCCTAGGAACAGATATGTCAATGAAAAGCCTTCTTCCGATGCCTTGTTCAACTGGAGGAAGCATTTGCACATTTTCTTTTGAGAATAATGGGAATTCAGATGCAGTGCAGGTGAATATCACATCAGCTTCAGCAGCACAAGCTAGGGTTTCTGAAAGGGGCCTATACACTATGTCAACACCTGTCAGCTCTTGTCTAATGGCATTGACTCTCTCTTCAGTTCTGTTAACAACAACCATTCTGTTGCACCCTTTTGCCACCAAGTGTTTGATCACAAGTTTTCCCATCTTCCCTGCCCCAAAGACTACTACTCTGGTATTAGCAAAGGAAGACTCTGGAAGCTTCATGAGTGCCAGCTCCACAGCAGCTGAGCTTACAGAAACTGAACCTGAGGAAATGTTTGTTTCAGTTCTTACTCGCTTTCCAACAGAGATTGCTTGCTTGAACAACCCACTGATTTTCCTATCAAAACCAGCTACTCCTTGTCCAGTTTTCACAACTTGTTTTACCTGAGCAAGAATCTGACCTTCCCCAAGAACAAGAGAATCAAGCCCAGCTGCTACTTCAAACAGATGTCGAGTGGCATCCTTGTTGTATAGCAAAAACTGGTGCTCGCGAAGCTCTGCTAATGGAACCCCACTTTGCTGCCAAATTAAAATGATATAACAGTAAGTTCAATTTATTTGTCAAATTGAATACTAAGAAGCAAAGCGTTTCTGGCCAGAGCATTATACATAAAGCAGGAAAGTACCTTTGACATCCACTCAGTCACTTCTTTAACACCACGGTGTTGAGAGAGTGCTACCACATAGATCTCCATTCGGTTACACGTACTTAGAACAGCAGCTTCTTCTATATGGTTTAAAGCACATAGTTCTCCGATGACTTGGGGCCACTGTGCTTCAGGAATTGCAAGTTTCTCACGAATCTCAACCGGAGCAGTGTGAATGTTAAGCCCTATGACAATGATGCTGCTCCTTTCCTTTGTATACCCTTCAAGAGAGGAGGAAAAAGTAAACAGGTTAATCCCTCAAATAGAAGTACTGAAATATATATACGCAAGATCTCCATAAAATTAATATATAGAACACACGGAGAGGTGCTTAATTTTGAGACTTCAACCAAGTAACAACCCTAGCTCTGCCACCGACTCAAACCAAATACCCAACAACCGTTTTGCAAGATATGAACCATTGACAATCAAATTAGATACCGCAATCAAATTTGCCATTCTTCTTATACAAAACACAGTCAATTCAGTCTTCAATGAGAAGGAGACCGAACAACGGATCGACATTGGTTCCCAAATAAGAAATTCATCGTAATCTGAAGCACTTCTATGTTGACGGATCCGTGCATCATACAAAATTGTAGCATAAAGCATTAATCATTTTGCAATTACTCACAGAAATATTCTCAAACACTTAGCATGAGCCATGAGCAAGAAGAGAAACATGTAGAAGAAGGAAAGAATGGATTAAAACATGAGGCATGGAAGAAGACTCACTGTTAGCTGCGGAAGACTTGAGCAGCTCGAGAGCAGAAGGGCCAGAAGGCAAGGAATTAGCCTCTTTTTTCCGAACAAAATTATCGGAAACAGCATCGCACCTGAGGTTAAACGGAACAGCCCTTACAGAAACCAGAGACCTGGAATGCAACGATCTAGGACAAAGAGAAGCCGACGCCGGAGAACGGCGAGATGCGACGGAAGGAGAAGAGGCGTCAATGCTAAGAGATCGAGGAAGGGGGGAAGCGGAACCAAGCGCAGCCGCCATCGATGGAGGCTGACGGAGGTGAAACGGGAGAGAGAGAGAAACACAAGGCTTGAGGAATCGAAGAAGATGAAATGGAAAAGGAATAGAGATTCATTCACATTTGAAGGCTGAACAATATTTTAATATAAAGGGAAGTGGGTGGACACACGACGACCTGATCGCCGTAACGTACAATGAATTCAATTATTTTAAAAGGAACGTGTGGATTTATTTGGTAAGCACATACTCCCTCAATATCCTTAATAGGCGTGTAATAGAAAATTGTTAAGAAAATCTAAAAACGGTTAGTGTAATTAACAATAAGTTAACTCTTATCTCATAAAAACATAATTTAGACCTTGTTACTAATGAGAGGATATTATCCATACATATTATAAGTATTTATATAGAGCCAATATTCAAGTATCATATGGTATGAACGTTTTTAAATGTAACATTTTAAAAAAAAGAAGACTCAAACTCGATTTGAAATTCAATTCGATGAGATGGTTGACCGATGAATCTTTCGGGCTATTTTGATAAGTTATAGTATTGTTTGAAATGTTGAACTAAGATAAAAACGACTGGACTTTCACTAGAAGCATAAATCTCAAATTAAAGAGAATTCATTTCAAAACACTTGTTGATTAAGTGAGAGAGCCTCCTAAATTTGTAAATTTTATTATTCTTTTTGATCCTAATTATAAAATTTAGTTAATTTTTTTAGAGAATCTTAAAAGAGCTAATTATATTATTTAATTATATCATATGTTGTATTTTAGTATATATTATATAATAATTTATAAATCAAGCAACATAATTTAAAAAAACGATAAATTTTAATTTTTTAAAGTAATATAATTAATTTTTTTAAGATTCTCTAAAAATCAGTCAAATGACCTTTTATAATTAAGATTGAAGGACTACTTTATTATTTAGGTTAAAAATTGGTAAAATATAGGTTGCATCCTTATTAATTAACCAAGAAAAAGAAAAAAAGATAGTACTCGCACTATTTTCGGTTTCAAATGTGGGCTGAGAGGAGATTGGTGCCAAACCTTTGACCCAAGCAAATGGCATGAAGAAGGGGACGTGACGTGAGTGGAGGCGCGTTGTGCCCACACGCTCTCGCCGACCCATTCTAATGTTGAAAGGTCAATTATGAAATGCGTTTTTCTTTTCCTGTTTAGTGACTGAGAAATTGTTCGGCAAAAAAAAAAAAAAAAAGAATGAGAAATTGAAAGCAATTTGGCTTTTTGTGACTTTTGGCGCATTTTTCATTAATTAATGGCTGTTCCTAACTACCGACTAGTCGCCTACTAATAATAACCCATATGTAGAAAATACTTTTAAACGTCATTCAGCATTTTTTTTAATACGTTTTTTGGCCTGCAAACTAATAAACTACTCAGAAAACACGAATTTCTCGTACGATGACTTTATTATTTTTATTTTGATTATAAAAAAATTATCATATTTATAATTATCATATGTCTGAAGAAGTTATATTATGCATAACATATTAAGATATTAATGGAATAAGACGACCTATTTTGTATGATTATAATAATTGATTAATTGCTTGTTTTATATATTTAATTTTGATATGAAATACGGCAACAACATTAAAATTACTAAAAAAGTTGTACAATAAATTGTTTTTAAAGTTAACCCTGAATATAGATAAGACTGTAATGTAATAAAAACAATGGAATTTATTTTTTCTGCATTAATTACTAATATGTGTAAATTCACGTATAATTAGCATGCTGGGCAGGTGTTGGCTTTTATGGCTTCAATTAAAGAACGATACTCCTGTTATAAATACAAGACATAATTAATTCCTTTTGAAAAAATTAAAAAAATTAAATAAATTACTTATCACATCATATGTCGTACATTATTAGATTAAACATTAGTTTAAAAGTTAGGCAAAATAATTTAGAGAAAAAATGATAAATATCAACACTTTAAATTAATTTAATTAGTGAACTGGCTCCTTAGTTAGGCTACTAAAGTATGAAGGTTGGCCAGATTTCCTTTATAGAATCTCTCCATTAAGGTTATCGACATGCTTTATGTGTAACTTAATTGTATGTGCACTCTATCTTCTCAGCACGATCGTGTAGAGATCACTTTCAATAGCCTAAATGCTGTCGAGATTGTGGGTCATTAGTATCACTCGTTATCTATGGCCATGTCCTCCCATGTCAATTGCCAGTTGAGTAGTTTTTGCTCTTACTCTTTAGGATTTTCAAAAGTAGCCGGTTTGATGGTAGAACAAGTTAGTTTGATACGGGACTTAAAGCTTTGACTGATTTTAAAGTGTCAGCTGTCTTTTAGGTCCTACTTAAGGTTATGAAAATAGTTCACTGAATCAGTTGGAGTATTAGGTTAAATTGGAGTTAGAATGACACTAAATCGATAAATGAGGGAAGATTTCAGGGTTATTAATATAAACTTCTTAAAAAAATTCGACCCCAAGTTGACTCCTAGACTGAACCGGTTTTGGCATTGGGTCACAGGTTCCCAAGTTGGATTGGCCAATTCAATCTAGATTTAGAAACACTGGACCATTGGTTGTATTTCTATTTTTATACCATATAAAAGACATACTAGTACATAGCAATGTATGAGTTTAATAATATTAGAAAAAATATTGTTTTTTAACTTGGATAATTCTCATAGAAAATAGTTCACATGGTTATTTTTGTCTTCATTTTAAAATTAACCACATCAAGTTCTCATAAAAGCTTTATTTAAACTTGACCTCATACCTGACAGTTTAAAAATTGAAATAAAAAAAAATAAAAATCCATTTATTTAATGTTTGAATAACAAAAAAAAATCAAGTAACATATATAAAAACTATTTCTTTTTTATTTAAATATAGTTTATAAAGACTAAGAAAGATGCTAAATAATTTAATAAGCAATGCAATTTTATTTAAAATTTTCTTATTGTATACCCTCCCCCATAATTTTCATGCGATTGCATTGTGTTTATAAGAACCATTGAATCTTAGTAAGGATAGAAGTGGAGGGGAAAAGTTAATAGTCCAATTATATTATAAAATGATAATTAAAATGGGATGTAGAGATCCTTCTTTATTAGGTTCTTTTAAAAATCAGTTTTAGCAACAATTAAATACATACATGTTATAATTAAAGTAAGTTAATTATATGAGCATGCATACATCACTTGAGGCATTATAAATTTTGATAAGCTATCATAAACATTGATCAATGACTCATGAAACTTGCATTAAGAATATTACTCAATTTTTTTTTTAATTTGGTCCCTTTTGCTTTGCCATATTGGTAATTTTAATAGATATGGAGCCAAACTCAGTCATAAAGTCTTATAGGCTCAATGCAAAGGACCTTTTTTTAATTGCTTATATTCATGCTTGAGCACAAAATAACTTTCTCATTTTATATATACCTACTCATACCATATAATTAATAATTTAGCCATTTTTGTAACGCAAATACATAAAAATTCATATAAAATACTCACACATAACCATGTCATAGACGGGTTCAAGCCTTTATAACATGAGGAATGGTAGTACTATTTCTACCTTTTAAACGTTTTAGTTTGATGCTTTGCCACAAAAAAAGGATAGCAATTCAGTTATGACAATTATATTGATAGTTTGATACTTTTGCTATAAAGGGACCTCAATTTTTTTCTATCTTTCTCATTTGTAAAGAAAATGACCAACAATTTTTGCAAAATAATGATGACGAATAATCAATTTAACAAATGTTAAATTTTATAACTTAACTAATTAAATCATATATTTAGGAATATAAAAAAATTACACTAATTCTTGCACATCCAATTAAACTTTTTTTTACCTTCAACATCTAGTTAATACTCATCGTGTTTTCAATATATAACATACTTACCTAATTATATTGAATTAAAGTAGTTAGTTAAATTAGTTAATTTGACATATATTTTTTAAAACATCTTAATTATCTTCTTTAATTCTCTCATTCACTCTCCTCCTTGATTAAGGTTGAGGGATAGTCAATAAGAGTAAATTAGGAAAATATTGACAAAATGAAACAAAATATGTTTTATATCTAGAATTAAAATCAACTCCCAATATATTTTATATTAAGTACGAGAGTAATACTTTATAATACCACCTTTAATTCTAAATACTCTTTACATCCTATGTATTAAATATTTTCAATATTTTTCACATAAACAAAATGAAAAAATCATTTCTACTAAACAATGAATTAAGATTAATTAGTGGAATTAAGCATTCCACTTGGAAAGTTTGTATCGATTAACCATAATAGAAAAGTTTCTATCAACATTTCTTATACACACTATCATGGTTAAAAAGATTAAAAAAATAAAATTAACTATAATATAAAAGAGTAAAACTAAATTCAAAATAGTCTATCATAGTTATAAATGGATTTATCCATCACTTTCAAATATTTTTTGACTAATCCAATAAGATTAACATATTGAGGTCAAAGGCACAAAACCCACTATAGTAATCCACACCAATATAACATATGCATGATTTTTAAAATACATATAAATAGTATAGATGAAAGTAAGGTTTAAAAAACACACTTTACAACACAACAAGCATACAAAATAAAGTAACCCCTGTTACATCAACTCAATCTTAACTTTGAAAGCTTTAGAAGCCAAGATCACAATTCAGAATTATGAATCACAAATTAATCTACACAATAATGTAGATACAAATTTAATATACAAATTACACAATTAACTCACTTTTCTAATTTGAAAGTTTTGAATTAATTACTCAAAAATTTTAAATTTTACACTTTAATCTCAATATTTGTTTTGACCATAATTTAACATTTCCCTCAACTCAATTGACTCATTAGAATCACAAATCAACACCAATTTCAAGTAATTGTGTAAAATCCCAAAATTCAAGATTTAGATTGTCAACATAAAATTGTTATTTCATAAATATAAAAAATTTTCAACAATTTAAATCGATTAGAACTTCAATAATATCTCCTCAAAGAAATTGTTTAACACAAATTTAATAAGCCCCACACGTTCAAAATAACAAATTATGTGCTGTTTTTTAAAAAAATATAATTATAGACTTATAAAATAACCAAATAAAAATTAAAAAAAGATTAAAACTACTCGTATCTATTAACTTTCCTCTATATTCCTATAGTTTTAGAGTGTTAAAACTCAAAACTTTCTAAAATTTTAAGTTTAAAAATTTTCTCTAATCAAAATAAAATTACCATAATTAAAAAGGTAAATATACATAAAATAACTTTTATGAAGGATGTCTATTGAAAAAGAAAAGAATTTGGTTACTTAAAATAGTCCCAAAAAATTGCTCAAGACTGAAATAGAAAAACTGACGCCATTGAACTCTCCGGGCACCCATTCTCCCGCCACTGCCGCTGATATTGTAGCAAATTGGAGGGTTTGATTACCACTAAGGGGCATTAAGGGGTTGTTTGGTATGGGGGGAGAGGAAATAAAAATTTTATGAGTTAAATTTTAAAAAATTGAGGAAGCAAGGTTATAAAATTTTAATAAAAATAAAATGTAACATATAAAAGTATGAAAAAAGAATTAATAATTTTTATCCCCATTTCTTTAATTTTTTTTAAATTCAACTTATAAAAATTCCCCCCCTCCAAATCTCTTGTCGCAAACAAGCTATAAAGAGGCACGTGCCCCTTTAGTCAGTTGTGTTTTTTTTTATTATTATTTTAACTTTTTTTTCTTATCTATTACTATTATTTTTTATTCCTTTTTTTTTTTGGAAAATGATTTTTAAATATTATATGAATTTCTAAAACCCAAAAATGACTAGTAATATTTGCAAAGGACAAAAAGGGTATAGGGTAGGAATATGGGATATCGAAATTTAGGTAAAAAGACTTAAATGCCCTCATTTCTTCTTTCTATTCACACTTTCTTCTCTCTCCTATCTCTATTTCCTTCCCCACTGATAGAGCCGTCAAAATGGGCCGAACCCTTTGGGCCAACCCATTGAAGCCCTTTTAAGTCAAGGGTCGAGCTTGTATTTTATATGGTGTAAAAAAGAAATTGGGCTTAAAAGGGCTAACCCTTTTAAGCCCAAAAACAAAAGGGTCGACCCTTTAGAGCCGAGAACTAGCTTTTTTAAGCTTATAATAATTTTTTTCACTAAAATAAGTTTTTTCCCATATTTATAAATTATTTATATTATGACAATAAATAATTATTTGTATATAAATATATATAAATACAAATATGTGTATGTATATATATATTGGGCCAAAAAATAAAGATATGTAACATTTCAAATCATTTTATTAATATTTATATTGAATTCAAAATTTTGAGACTTGATTGATTTTTTGATATTCCAAAAAAATTTTAAAAATATTGAACTTTAGTAAATAGTATTAAAGTCCAAGGATCAGCCCTAAGCCCTCATGTTCAAGGGCCATATTTTAATAATTAAATGATATGTTCAAGGGCCATATTTTAATAATTAAATGATTTTATAGTATACGGGCTTTTCAAGTCCTATCCTTTTAGGCACTGACTCTTTAAAGGCCAACCCTTTAGGGTTGACCTACCCTTATTGATAGCTCTACCCACGGACAGCCACCTCCACCCCTCGTAGCCTCTCCCTACACCATCCCCTTCTATCTCATCGCTTCCCTTACTCCATATGTTGATTAGAAGATATGTAGCCATAATAGAAACAAAACTCGTGGCTAAACGATAAGAGATTATGATCGATGCAAATATGTTTCCCAATTGTCTTGTTGACGACAATGATGCAAAGCTGAAATCAACCTCTCCTTCCTTGGCAACGACTTTGATGCCATAGTTTACACCAACCTTCGCGACATGGTTATCACAAGTTGTACAATAACTCTAGAACAAGACCGTTCATGGAAGAATTGCTTATTTCATTTTTGTTCTGTTTCTTGATTTTTTTTTTTAAATCACAGTATTCATAACACACGAATTTGAGAAATTTATGACTCATGAATTATTATAATTTTTTATACATATAAACATATAGACATTAGAACTTTATATCTCTTTTTCTTGGCTTTTGGGTGTAGAGGTGAAAGAGAAGGTTGAAGAAGGGACATGCGGTTTTCTAATTCTTGGCTCTTGTATGGGGAGAGGGAGAGAAAAGGTTTTTTTTTTTCCTTACTGTCATGAAGTTTCTGATTTGGTAAATCCCTTTAATGTATCTCTTATTGTCATTACTACTTTTATTAATGGTGAACATGATTATATGTATATGGTAATTATGTCAGTGCCATTACCAATATTGATAATTATGTCAGTAAATTGTAACTAATGTATATGGAGAGGAACATGGTATTTAGGTTCAATGACTTGTGTATATGTGGAACTGTATTGAACAAAAAAAATTGGATTATTATTATTGAACCAAAAAATATGGTGAGTGCATAAATATTTGTAAATCAATTTCACAATAAGTCATGACATAGGATTCACAGATTTTGTTATTAGTTTATACTTTTGTTTACAAATTTTGTCAATAGATTGAGTAATTTAGAATAGATCAAGACAAAGTATGTAATGAAATTCACAACAACAACAACAACAACTAGGGGTGAGCATGATGCCCAAGAGTCCAATAGGTCTGTCCAAGCCTGATCAAAAATTTCCCTACCCAGCCCAAAAAAGTGGCTCGAAAAATAAATGGGCATCTTTGGGCAGGGCCAATTACCCAGCCCTGCCCAGAAAATTGTATATAATTTATTTAAAATATATGTTATTCAATATATATTGTTTTATACAAAATAAATATTTTTTATACATATTATCTTATTTCTTTTTTTTATTGAAACATATTATCTTATTTCAAATATATATTACTTCATTTTTATGAAATATTTTATATCATTGTTAAATATCCGTCTATGAAAGTTTACATATAGGTTTATGCTCTTTTAGATGGAGGTGATTTTTTTTAATTAGGATATGACACAAAGAATTAAAAAGTTGTTAAGACATATGTTAGTTTTTTTTTAATAAATTCATAATTTTTTTTAAATATTGAAGGTATAAAATTATGGAACGTATTTAAAGTTTTTATGCATATTATTGGTCAAGAATTTTACCACTTGGGCACAGAAGCCTGCCTGCCCAACCTACCTTTGCCTTACCCAAAATGATTAGGGCTTCTACAGAACTAGGCATTGGGCTACAAAATACAGCCCATCCATCTTTTAGGTTAGACATCGGACAGGGATTTTGCCTTGCCCAGCCCATGCCCACCCCTAAATTATATCTTATAATATAAAGATCTACGGGATTATGATGTTAAAATTTAATGTAATTAATAAAAGTAGTATTGAATATTGCTTAAATTTTATGCCTTTTAATGTTTTTATTGATATGTTCCAATTAGTTAAAAATAATCAGGCCAAGGTGTGCATTATTGGGAGAGGAATGTCAGGATTGGATTGAAGACTAATGATAAGGGAGGAAGCGGAGGTATGGTAGTGTGGTTGGAAGGTCGGATAGAAAGATAAATACAAAGCTTGAGGATAAGTTAATTTATCTTGGAATTTGCAACTTTCCTTGGATATTTTTGGATTTTCATTGCTTGATGATGCTTCAAACATTATGTTTTGATCACTTCAAGACACCCATATTCCGCACATGTTCCAACCACTAATCATTCTATAAGAACTAATCCTTGTTTTCTCATTCTGATATGTGCTCGTTTGGAAACATCTCAAAAGCGCTTTTTTAAACATCTTTCTGTAAATCATAAAAACACTTCTAAAATGTTAAAACAGGCTAATATTATCTATATACGGAGTCAGAGTTGAAGATAAAGTGAATGTTCACAACTACAGTGAATAAATCTTAAATTTCTTGGGCCTAATGCATTCTTTATTAGGCCTCACAAGTTTTGAGGTACACTTGGTCTTCAAAATATATTGGGGTATCCCAAACAAAAAAAAACATATCATGAAGCAGGCATATAAACTCTATTCATGTAGTTTGGATTAATTTGTAGAGAATACTTTTTATAATTTATAAAGTAAGTATGTTAGAAGAATTTTATCTTACCTTGTTTAAAAGAGGCTTACAAAACCAAAATTTCTGAATTTATCAAATATGCTTATCAAAAGCGTTTTCAAGGAGATTTTATTTAAAAAATGAGGCCAACGCGTTTATTCATCTAGAACTAACATACTTATGGGCAAAATTCTCCACGCTTTAGAAGAAACGCCGTTTAAAAGCTCAAAATAATATCCAGTCAGACCAAAATGAAATGGCCAGAGAAGTCACAATGGATCATCCATTTTTCACCGAAGAGTAAAACGTGAAAGAGAGATAAAAGCATAAGTTACAGTAAGAATGTCAAAAGGTACCTTTCCTTAATATGAGAAGACAGGACAGAGGAACAACACAAGAGAAGGAAGAAACAGAAAAGTGAATGCACCAATGTCCTGTCATCATCAAATGCAATTTATTACCTCACATGCCACAACAGAGAGGGAAGCAAAAGGCTTCGTTCATAATAACATTTTCTCTTACTCTGCTTCCTAGTGCTTCAGGAAAAGAAAGACTCAGATTCCATATAAGGATAACTACAACTAAGTTCAAAGTAGCTCCAACATTAATAGCTCTCATTGAACTTTGAGGGAAACAGTTCCCACTATTGCAATAAATATTCAATAGCTGCATTAACTGAGTCATGCTCTTTTCACCTTCTTGCTAGGTTAGTTTCATTGTTTTGTACCACTCACGCAAGACATTTAAATATGTGCTCTAGGTGAGTCATCTGCGTACTTTTGAGCGTGCGCTTCATCAATATGCTTCTCTTTAGTCTCTTATACTTCATTAGGGTAGTTAGAGACTTCAGGCAACCTTCAATATATCTCCAATTTATATAATAAACATTAGAGTGAAAAAGGCTTCACACGTTTCTATTTCTCTTCTTACATTGTAACATTGTGTTAGCTGGAGTACACAATCAGAATCTGATGACGGGAACTTTAGTGTGTAGTTTGTCTATTTAGGAAATAAAGTAGTCAACTACTTTTGCATAATCATATGAAGTTTTCTTGATGATTGAGAAGTAAAAATCAGATGGTTGAGTTTAGGCATAGCTATAGTTGGTTCTGATATTATGTACATTGTGATTAGGAATTGAATGAGACCATCCACATCTGAATTACAGTCTTGCACATTGACACTTTTTGTGAAATGCTATAAAAAAATTTATAAGCATATTACTGTTATGAGAATCTCACAAACTACAATAAATATGTAAAACTGATGAGTTCATAGGTCAATTTTTTTCCACAAAATCATTCAAGAAGGCTAATCTTCTTCACTCTAAGCATTTAACCATTCACCTATGCTATTTACACATAAATGTATCAAATCATAATTCATATTCAAGAAAATTAAGTTTTCAGCATTCTCTCAGTATTATATTAGGAACTTGATTCTCAGAAAATTTTGTAGGAACCAAAACACCTGCTAAAATTTGAAAAAGAACTATGAATTCAATACACCTTCCCCAAGAATGTTATAAATCTAACCCTTTCAATGCCCATTTGTCCTTTTTCGATTTTACGTAGAATTATCTGATCACAAGCTCATGGGTTATGCAGAACTTCCTGTTTATAACATACTAATCCTGATATGAAACAGAAGCCCAAGCTTGCTAATTCCCTGTTTGGCAAACTATTAAAGAATGGATAATTAGATGTTGCGTCTGCGTTATAAAACGACAACTCTAATAGTTCTGCCAATTCAATGTTGTGTACAGTATGTTTCAGTGCTTATCCCAATTTGTTGAGAAGAAATTTTAGTTTTGATCAACAAAAAGAGAAGAAATTTTAGCACTTTGGTTGGTGAGAAAAGGTCAGGATAACCCTCAAAATTCTAATTTTTGCTAGTCAAGTTACTTCACAAGACATCCTTGCAATTTAATTCATCAGGAAAAAGTCAAAATGTGTGTGTGTGTGTGTGTGTGTGTGTGTGTGTGTGTATTCACCACTCATGCTTATTTTAGAGTAAAGAATCTGTACCAAGCCAGAATGCTATATAGGCTACATGCGTTTGGCTTACACCTCAAATATCAATATTCAAACCAAAGAAGCAACAAACAAACATCCAGAGGGTTTACTAAAAGCACATTCTATAAGATACGCACAAGTGGCAAGCACTTCAAATAGCAGTTCCCGACAAAGCAGAATATAACAGAGGCATTATATATAGTGGCATGCCCCTTTTAGTTACAGTGGAAACAAGAAATACCAGTACCTTTTAATAAGGTCATCTTTGCATATACCATAATATATTAACTTCCACAACTTACAAAGCCCCCCAAAAAAAAAGTTCTTCTGTTCTAGGAGTGAATGAAACATTGATCGTTTTCTGATATACTTATTCACTGGTTGAGCATCTTGAAGTCCAGTACTTCTCTATTTCCTCTGCTGTTCTTCCTGGGATTCTTCCAGCAATCAAAGACCACCTGAGAAAGAAGCATATTATCTCTTAAGTCTTAAGCTTATTTAAATTTGGGATAAGATAAGAAAGAGATCAGCATCAGAAAAGGAAAGCATATTCACCTCTCACCAACCAGATTGTACATCCTGGTTATAAGGGTTTCCTCATCTTCAGAAAACTCAGCCTTCGAAGCTTGACTGGTTTGCTCTGCAAAGAAACAGCCAAGAAAAGAAGAAGAAGAAACAGAAAACAAAAGTCACTTGCTTAAATCTACATGGAATAGCCCTGTTTTAGTGAAGAACCATGACTTCGTCCCGTATTCCTCTGATCAAACACAAGGTTAACACAGTAAAGAAGGACAAGGGATTTTAACAATCTTCACAACTATGGTTGGCCAGTTATACCAGAACAAGAAGGCTTCAAATAGAACGAGGGTCAACGAAGCAACTCAGTTGAAGGAAGAAGACATGGATTATATAAAAAGGGGTACCTGTAGAAATTGCAGAAACATCCTCAGAAGCACGTTCCATGTCAGCCATTGTAACAAAGAAGCTCAAAATGCGAAGTGTGTGGTTTGAGTGTATGTTTTGTGTAGAGAGGAGATGCGGAAAAGGAACTGCGCTTGAACTTTGTTGAAGTTGTCAATCATTAAGAATTGTTAGAGTATTAATAGGAGAAAGTAAATTCCTAGGACAAAGACAACCATAGAGGGAAGACTGGTAGTTGAAGCGAATTTTGGTCTAACTTTGATGGGTAGTTGGGCACTTAAATGTTTCGTTGGGGTAGATATTGCAAGAGAGTCCAAATCTTTTGATGTTTGTTGCATCTCAGTCACCCCAAAATCACGCAAAACTCTGTGCCTCTGCCCAAAAGTAAAAGGCGTTCCTAGGGAATTTTCTTTAGGTAAATCATGTTAAAAAAAGGGAAGAAAGTTCAAATGTTAACCTATCTTGGGGTCATACTAGCATGACATGATTTTTATATTCCTGGAAGATGTGATTAGTGTTTCACTAACTAACAAAGGCGTGTGATTGAAGAAAAGTGAAGGGAGGTTGTTGGATTTAGTGGTTGTTGGGGATTATGCTGTCTGTCTGTCTAACTGGGAGCAATAATTGAGAAAGTGCCAAAAACTTAAAACCAACAAACCCTGAGACTTTATCCACTTTTATAGTCTAGTTTGCTTGTAGTAGTACTTGTTAATTACTCTTTTTAAGGAATTAGTAGTGCCATTCTACCGTCAATGATATTCTTACATAACATTATGTTGTGAAGAAAGTTGCAATAAAATAATGAGAAGCAAGTGAAATTTAGTGGCGTTTAATGATAGAGGGCAAGCATGATTTACGGTAGCAGACAGTAAAGTGGAGGGTTGTGCATTTGATGAGCAAGGAGCAGAATTTTGAGAAAGTGAGGGGACTATGAACTTAAGCCACATAATTCCATGTTTATCCTTCTCTCTCTTGTCTGCCTGACTGCCTCCCTCACAGCCACGTATATATTATACATACAACCAGACAAAACTTAAAGCTAGTGCTGTTACTTCTTAGCAATTGGGTTACAGTGTCCGTCGCATTGATAGTCTACAAGGTAATTGGAATAACGGTGGAAACGTGATTTATTTATAATTAGATTTATAGATAACTCAGATTAAATATAAATTATATATAATATGATTATGTTTAGATTAATAATAGTATAAGTCACTTTTATTTATGTATAACATAAAACTTATTTTGTTGAAATGTTGAAAAACAACGTTTCTTAGAAAATGACTAAAAAATAAATTAATTATATCATATATTGTGATATATTATAGGAAAAATTATGCTCAGGTCCCGAATAAAAAAATATACATCAAATAAGTCCCCTGAAAAAATACACTCTTCTCAAGTCCCAAGTTAAGAAATTTATTACTGTCAAGTCCCCATTAACAACCCCAAGGTGTCATTGACAACCATAAGAGCGCCATTAACAACTCTGGGACTTGACAATAATAAATTTCTATCTTGGGACCTCTTTGACGTATATTACCTTACTCGGGGCTTCAGTGTAGATTTCCCCATATTATATTATATATTAATCTATAAATCAAACAAAATAGCTTTAAAAAGTCGATAAATTTTAATATTTTAAAATAATGTAATCAATTTTTTTAAAATCTTTTAAAGAAAAGTCAATTAGGTCTTATAATTAAGATCAAATAGGATTATATATTACATATAAATACATTTTAATATTTATACTATCCCTTGCCCTAATAATAAGATCTATTGACTTTTTTAGAGAAATAAAGGTAATAAAATAATTTCCTTAATCATATTATATTGTGATTTATTATATTATATATTCGCCCATAAATCAAACAAAATGATTTAAAAAAATAATAAATATTAATGCTTTAAAATAATATAATTAATTTTTTTAAATTTCTCTAAAAAAATCAATTGAATCTTAAAATTATAATTTGATAGAATAAATTGTGACAGAATATTAAAAAAATAATTTTTTTCCTACACCTAGCTACCACCGATCGCGCAATAAGCATAATATATATGCTTATACAAATAAAAACATTTTCATATATAAGTCCGATAAGATAAAATGCCATCCAAACATATCCAAAACATCATCTCAGGCCAACGTCCGTTGCACCCCACAAAAGTCCATTTTTATCACAAAATGGTGCTTCCAAACATGCAGCATTTTCAAATAAGTACTTATGAATGGGATGAAAACATGGACAAAAAGAAAAAGAAAAAAGAAAAAAGAAAAAAGAATGGGATGAAATTTCAAAATAAAATAATCATTTGATTTTAAATGTAAAAGCTAATTCACAGTTTGAGTGGAGTTCAAAAATTTAATTTATTTTTATTACTTACCTTCATTAAAATTTTTTATAACACCACTTTTCCGTTTTTTAAATTTAATGCCTCTAAATCTCTCCTACCAATCATTTCCATATATTTTTGTTTGCTAGACATGATATCTTCTTTTTTATACAATCTTATTTGAAGGATTTTTGGCACTAAATATAAGCAACCCTCTTAATAGGGAATTAATGTAATTTAAATTAACTTTTAAGAATAACATTTATAATTTATAAAGTAAATATGTAAGAAGAGTATTGTCTCAATTTATCAAAACAACCTTTAAAACTTAAATTTCAAAGTAAAACTAAACTTTTCACATACTCCACAGGAGGTAAGAACACCTATGCCCCGTTTAATTAGATTTTTAATGCATTATTATAGGTGGTCTGTTTGGTGGGTTTTTTTACGATAATATAGATTACAATGGTAAAACATCGCACATTTTTTTGGTAATATTTATTCATAGGGGCCCCTTATGAATATTTATTGCAGGTCTGTAATCATGGATGGAATTTTAATTTTAACCCAATAATATAATAAAAAGACAAAATTGCATCTCAGTCCCAGTCCCTGTTTGATCCTGATTCCAGGCCAGGACGGAACCAAGATTTTCCGGTTTATTTTTCTTAAAAATATTTATATTAAATAATTTTTTTCATATTTTATTTTTTAAAATAATCATTTAACAACTAATAAGGCCATAAAATTATATAAATTGATTTAGAGTTTAAAAATAATGCTTATTGTTATTATTTCAATCTTCATTATTATTTTTATATAGTATATAGTTAGCTTAGTATCACAATACATATGGTTTAACTCCAACTAAAGATGTTATACACATATTTTGAAAAAGATAACTTAATTAATATGAGTAAGAATGCACAAATAAAATGATCATTTAATTAATAAGATAATTTTTTTTATTTACTAAAACCCGGGACTGGGATCATTCCCAGCCTCGGCTTTGGCCAAGATCACCAAGGCTAATATCATTCTAGGTCCTAGCCAGAACTAGAAAATTTCTGAGATTAAAATCCCATGTTCAGGCTAAGAATATTGGGATTGAGATTTCTTAAACACCCATAGTCAAAAGAAAAATGAGAATAGGCAGCGTGACTTTTATTATTTTGATGATATAGTAGTTGTGGATTTTTCACTTTAAAGGTAAATTGGTCTTTTGCATATATTTATTTATTTTAAAATATTATTATAAAATAACTCATTGTACCTCGTTAAAAAACAAACTAAATGTCACTTATGTAATTTCCATTGCATTGCATTCTCATTGTATTGTAGCATTGTATGTGGCAAAGCAATCTAACCAAACAAACAAGAGATATTAATCTAGTGGTATTAAGATAAATTTGTTGTTTATTTATTTTTTAAAATAATAATTAATATATTTTAATTAAATTTAATTAAAGAGGCGGAATTGAATCACTGCCATGATAATAAGCTAGAAGTTAGAACACAATTCTTTGGAATTAGTACGTTAAGAATATGTCTGAATGGTGAAAAAGTGAGGGGAAATAAGGATGAAATAAATATTATATTTGAAATTTTTTATAAATGATAAATGAATTTATTATTTTTAGATTTTTTTTAAATTTTTTTTTATAATTTTCTTTCCATCTAAATATATAGTAAATTTCAGATATTAAAAAAGTTAGAACATGAAACAGGGATCCTATGAAAAAAAAGAGCCTTAAAGCGTAAATTTCTATCAAAATTCAGAGAGATTTTTACGATTTAATGTTACCCCAAAATTATTAAAATGTAGTAATTTTATTCTATATTGTTAAAAAAATTAAATTGGTAGTTAATTTTTTAACAGGTAATATTGCTCTATTTTAAAAAATTTTAAAAAAAATTTCTAAACGATATTGCTTTTCAACTGAAAAAGAAAAACACAAGCACAAATTTGCAGATTAATCCATAAAAAAATAAAAAAGAAAACAGAAAAAAACCAAAGGCGCGTTAGAATGGTTAATGCTGTGAGATTGACTGATCCCCAGTAGACGGAAGATTGGGGGATTTTTGGTCTTCCCCTTCTCCTGATTTGATCCTTCGCTTTGAAGTTTTCAATTCTCTGTGATCTCCAATTCGTCTTTGTGATCCATTCTTTCTCGCAAACATGGCTGCATCGTCGTCTACTGCGGCCTCCACCAACATCATGCTTGCCATCTTCGAGAAGAAGACCAACTCAATCGATCTTTATCGGCCTCTTCGCAACTACGTCACCTTTCATTACTCCGAACGCGAGGCTCAGCACATCGAAGATGACCTCCAAACCCTTAAGCAACTCCGTTCCGACCTCGAGCGCCACTCTGACCCTTCCCTTACCGCTCGCCGCGACCTTCTTCAATCATACTACAGAGCTCTCTGCCTTGTGGAGACCCGTTTCCCCATATCTTCTGACCCAGGTCACGTCAATACTCTCAGCTTTGTGTGGTTCGATGCGTTTAAGCCCAAAGTGAAGGCCACCCAGCAGAATATTCACCTTGAGAAAGCTGCGGTGCTGTTCAATTTAGGTGCAGTTTATAGTCAAATTGGGCTATCCTATGATCGGAATACTGTTGACGGCCGGAGACAGGCCTCGCATGCGTTTATTGCAGCTGCCGGGTCGTTTGCTTACTTGAGGGATAATGCGGCCATGAAGGCGTCAATTGGGAGTTCCACAACTGTGGATTTGTCTGTTGAGTGCTCAGGAATGTTGGAGAGGTTGATGCTGGCTCAAGCACAAGAGTGCGTGTTTGAGAATACCATTGCGAAAGGAAGCACCCCGGGGGTTTGTGCGAAGATCTCTAGGCAGGTCTGTGGATATTCTGGGCCCGCTTGTCAAGTAAAATTTGATTTAAGTTTAGCATCTTATATTAGGACCTCTGATTATACAGTTAAACTGCTCTGAGTGCATGCAGTAACTAATGGGTATGTTGAACTTTGTGCATTTCTGTGTGCATTTAATTGGTGTTGGTAACTTTCCTCGGAATTATGACTTTAATAGAATGAACTTTGTTTTATGTGGGTGCTAAGGTATACGCCTTTAAACTTGAGGTGCGAGACATATTTTCAAGGTGATATTTTGTTTTGCTTCTGATTGGCCCTGAAGTTGTATAATGCGTCTTAAAGATGATTAGACCTTGATTTCTTCAGCAATATAATTTTCATTTGGTCGTTATTATTGATTTTGATTCGGTACGATTCAAGAGATCTTGTTGCATGTCTGCCTTTGGGAACTACTGTATTATTCATATCCACTGTGCCAGAAATTAGGATGCTGCTATTCTGGCTACAACTGTAAATAATAGTTTGTGCGGCTTACTAGTATTAATTTTGATTTGCAAAGGAAATATGCACATGATTCATGCAAATGTTACTTTGAAATGTTGCTGTTTGACAGCTTTGCCCACTGATTATGCTTTTTGTAAGTGGTACTTTTATTGGGCCTTTCCTTTATTTAGGGTCTAAGATCTAACAAATACATTTCATATTGTAGGTTGGGCTATACTATGAGGAAGCTTTAGCTGCATTGAACGTTGCACCTCTAAATCAGCATTTTGACAAGTCTTGGTTAGCTCATGTACAGCTAAAGGCAACTTTATTCTTTGGAGAAGCTTGCTTTAGATATGGATTAGAGCTACATGAGAAAGAAGAGATAGCAGAGGAGATTGCAAGACTGAAGAGTGGGGTTAATGCACTAACTGAAGCAAAGAAAAGCTCAAAGGGTGCCCCTGCACAAATCCTGGATGCAATTGGTAAGTTAGAAGCCAATCTTAACCGAAACCATGAAAGGGCTGTTAAAGAGAATGATAGAGTTTACCTCATGAGGGTTCCTTCCCCCAGTTCCTTAGCACCTATTCCTGCTTTTTCCATGGTGAAGCCAATGTCAATGAGTGAAGTGTTGGATGCAAGTAAAGAGAAAATGTTTGCAAGTCTTGTTCCTGACAGCAGTGCAAAATCACTCTCCAGATACACTGAGATGGTTGATGAAATTATAAGATCCCAGGCTGAAAAATTGCAACAAGCCAGCGAGTTAACCCGAATAAAGCTAAAGGAAATGGAGCTGCCTGAATCTATTCTTGCTTTGGAAGGAAATTTAACCCTACCTACGCATCTCAAAGAAGATGTGGAGGCCGTGCAGATCAGTGGGGGTCCTGCTGGTTTGGAAGCAGAGTTGCAGCAACTTAAGGATCTAAGGAGGGTGAATCAAGAAATGTTGGTCCAGACAGAGGAGCTGTTGCAGAAGGAGGCAAGAGAAGATGCACAATTTAGAAGCCAATTTGGGACAAAGTGGACTAGGCCTCAGTCAAACACTTTAACGAAAAACTTGCAGGATAGATTAAATAGATTTGCAGGTAACTTGAAGCAAGCTGGAGAAAGTGATGGTCGGATTGAGCGCGCGGTTAGAGAACACGCTGCACTTATGTCTATCCTTGACAGCCGTCCGGTAAATCATTGGCCTTGTTATGTTGTTATGTTGACTTTCTTGCATGTGTGTAGTGATTTTCTATGAAACTTATCTTCTAAAAACAAGTTAATTGCTACTTGAACATTATTTTCGCTTGAAATATTAGTGCATTTTAAAATACACGTGTTCCATTTTTTTCTGCAGAACTAGTCTTGTCCTAGAAATTACGTTTATTTAGGCCTCTAGAGAAATGCGAGAACATAAAGAAGGGTGTATCATCCAGATATAGTGTGATGAAAAGTGGCGGTTACTTCATGCTCCATAGATAACTACAGGACTTTTCTGTTTAATGTCTCTTCTTCTTTTTTGAGAATATATTGTGCTTATGCCAATTGATGACTAAATGGAGTTTTGAGACTAGAACATGTTGATGTAATAAATTATTACCAATACCAAACATCTCCGAATGCCCTTTATCTGCTCCAATTCAAAATTTATGCATTAGTAAGTATGATTAGTTCTTGGTGTGCTCATATTTGTAAATATCTTTTGCTAGATTGAATCTGCACTCCCTTCCTTGGCAAGACCGATAATGTCTCTAGATGCCAATGAAGATGCTATTGTAGGATCCCTTAAGCAGAGCTTGGTATGTTGTTTTTTTATTAATTCAGTAATGCTGTTGTTATTGTCTATGATGTCTATAAAGCATTTTTGACTTTCTAATTTAAATTAATTTTTCATTGTATTAAATTTTGTTTAAATTTCTGTGGGATACTTTTTTACAATGGTGGATTTTTTTTGTTTGTTTAATTTGCTGTTTTTATTATTATTTTCCTTTTTTATTTCTAAAATATCCAGCATTTGCAATAGTTTTCACTGAACATCTTTCGTTAAATTACTATCTAATTTTAGGATAACTAAAACAGCTGGGCACTGAACAGTTTTTTTCCAACACTAATACAGCTGGGCACGGAACAAGTTTTTTCCAACTCTCCTGTATAAATTAAAAGGACTTTCATGGGCCGAGAGGTCACAACCAAGTTTGCAAAGTGTTTTGTACTTGAGAATTTATGAGAGATAACATGATGTCTAGGCTTTTCAATTTACTATCAACATGTTTACAACATTACTTTTCTTTGTTTGACAGGGGCTGTAAAATTAAGACTAACTTTAACTCTTCTCTTTATAAATTGAGCATCTGTTGCATTTTTAGTTTCTTGTTGAACTTGGGGCCAAAAAAGAAAATGGAATTCTTGTTAAACTTTGGTGGTCACTGATGCAGAGGCAACTTGAAACTCTGGGAGCTCAGAGGGCTGGCCTTGAAGACATGCTTAAAGAGATGAGAAGAAAGGTTGGATTTACTTTTCTTCTCTTCCCATAAAAGTCAGCATTTTTGCCCTTGTTCTAGGGGCTTGAGGTTTCTTGCTATCTAGATGTATTCTTTATACTTGAAAATCGAATTATTGAAATGTTGGGTTTTCTGTCCAAAAAACGAGATGTTCTGTTTTGCCTTTTCATAACCTACAGTGACATCATATAATGACATAGTTCACTCCTATTTCCATAAAACATCACAATGCTTTCATTCTGTTTTGGTTTCAACTATGCAAGGGTCTTTAGTGATGGATATAGGGTTCTATCACGGCTAGGGTTGAAAGAGTGTTCTATTCCCTCCTTTCTCTCAACAAATGCATGGGATTGGGGAACCCATCTGGCCTCTTTGAAGTATGCAGTCCAATATGATTTTATATTTTGAGTAAATTACGCTTTTTCCTCTTGAAACCTATTACATGACCCTCCTTTTTGGTTTTGAAATTCTACAATCTCCTCCCCTAGAACCAAAAGATGCGTTACAAGTACCTCTTCTGTTTGAGTAGATTTGTGTATATATCTAGAGATAGTGTAATGATAGGGACCGAGTAGTATGGGTTGCCTCAGTTTGAATTTGATAATTATATTGGACAGGTTCTTTCAATCTTATATTGAAAACAATTGCCTTTTAATCTGATAATTGTATTACAAGTATATTTTCCCCTCTTTTAATTTGTAAACCTTTCTATTGAATATTCTTCTCTATAAATCATGTCCAGAAAAGACAGTATATAGTATTTCATGACTTGTCCTACTTTTATTATGCCAATATGGTTGGGTTTCATGCCATGTACCCTCTTTTTGTGGATCCCTTACACACTAGAAAATTTTTTTTGAGCTTATATTTCTATATTTATCAACAGGATGATATACTGCCCAAGTTGATGACGTCAACTGGTTCACATGAGGATCTTTTCAAGAAAGAGATAACAAAATATGACCATATATGTGAAGAAATAGCTCAAAACATCGATGCACAGGAGCAGTTGTTGCTACAGATTCAGGTACCTCTCTATGCATCCAACTGTTGTAGAATATATACATAGCTCTTTATCCCTTCATTAGAGGAGAAATATATCAAACAATTTGGTATATTTATTTGTCCCTTGGTTCTTTCTGCCTTGATTACCGTAAACCACTTTTTCCTGTATATTGGTTAGTCATGAAGCTGTGCAATAAATTAAAAATCTATTCAAAACTTTGCTCATCATTGTTGTTGTTGTTGTTGTTTTTGTATTGGTTATTTGTGAGGATACATTTTGACTACGTCTAATATTGATGAATACAAGTTCACATTTAATGTATTTTACTTTGGAAAATTGTCTCTTTCTTCCTCAACGTTTGGATGAAGATCAAAAGTCTCCCTCGTTATTTTAAATCGTATACTTAACTTCCTTGCTGTTTATCGTCACATTGCAGAAACACCTAATGATTTAATTTTTTTTAATTAAAATGTTGATTCTTGATGAAAAATTATAGATGTTTCACTGAATATATTCTAATTTAGTTTCTCACACTCATTCTGCTCATGACATTTATTTAAGAAATACAATTTTTTTTTAAAGAAAATTCAACTGATTGCTCTCAAATTTCTCTTCTATCTGTCGTTGTTGTGAGGATACATTTTGACTACAACTTATATTGATGAATACAAGTTCACATTTAATGTATTTTACTTTGGAAAATTATGTATTTCTTCCTCTACTTTATTGTCACATTGCAGAAACACAATGATTTAAAATTTTTAAATTAAAGTGTTGATTCTTGTTGAAAAATTATAGCTGTTTCACTGAATATATTCTAATTTAGTTTCACACTGGCATGCTGTTTATGACATTTATTTAAGAAGTACAATTTTTTTTGAAGAAAATACAACTGATTGCTCTTAAATTTCTCTTCTATCTGTTGTTGTGAGGATAAATTTTGACTACAACTTATATTGATGAATACACGTTCACATTTAATGTATTTTACTTTGGAAAATTATGTCTTTCTTCCTCAACGTTTATTGTCACATTGCAGAAACACCTAATGATTTAAAATTTTTAAATTAAAATGTTGATTCCTGTTGAAAAATTATAGCTTACTGAATATATTCTAATTTAATTTCACACGCGCATGCTGTTTATGATATTTATTTTAGAAGTACAATTTTTTTTCTTCTTTAAATACAACTGATTTCTCTTAAATTTCTCTTTTATCTGGTTGTGCATAGGTTAACTAGTATTACAATAATATTCATCTTCACGCCCCCCAGCAAGTCTCGCACACACTCAGCTCTGTTATTTGTCATTTTTGCAATTTATCTATGCTTCAGGGCATGTTCATTTAATCATGTTAAGGACAGTATAGTGATTTTAAGGGCATTGCTATCAACCACCAGGGAGGTTTTGGTAATATGTCAATGAACAAAAGGAGCCTACCTAGTGCCTACTGTAGTGTCTGAAACATTGACAAAGGTTTCTAATTTAATAATGTTTACCTCAAGAGTTACAGTTTGCCATTTCTACTTCTAGAGAGGTGAAATTTTCTCTTTGAAGGCAGAGAATGACAGATTATCTATATCAACTTAATTATGCTATAAGCGACATACAAGTTCTCTTTCTGGTTCTGTTTGTGCATGGGTTTTTCCCCCTGATATTTCCTTTTAATGGTGATCTCTTGGTTGATGACTCAGTTCTGATATTTATTATTCATTGACCACAGGATCAAAATGATGAGTTCTCTGCTATCTTTAATCTTGAAGATTACAAAGGTAGGTCTTATCTGGTAGTTCTTGTATATTTGTTTAAACCATCACTTAAAAGTGATCACCATGCGGACAAAGTTTTAATTGGTTTTTAGATTATGGTCATTAATGAGCAAACAAATGTGTCTTTACTCTACCGTTGGAGAAATTTGAGATGAGTGTAATTAGCATGTGCAAAATACTATGTAATGAGCCATTAATTAAGCAGCTAGCCTCCTTCAGAGATAAATGCCTATCAAGATTAAAATCAATTTTGGTCCTTAAGTGCAGGGGTAGAGAAATTTCTCGTTCTTATAATAAATTCTGTTAACCTGTAATTTGATACACAGAAAATTGAAGTTTTTCCTTTATGAAGACTAATGCATTTTTTGCTGAGTCTTCCCTTATTGTATGTCACTTGTTCATGGTTTTCTCTCATCTATTTCAGCTTCACGTGAAAAATGCTACAAGCAGATTGAAGCTGCCATAGCAAAGTATAGAGAAATTAAAGACAACATCAATGAAGGGTTGAAATTTTATGTTACGCTGCAGGTAAGAATTTTTCAGATAACAAGGATTAACTTGATTTATTATTTCATTAAGTTCTCCGCTGATGTTAAGAAAAATAAATGTTCGTAACATAACAATTTTAATTTTTTATGTTCTATAGGATGCGATCACAAATGTAAAGCAGCAGTGCAGTGACTTCATAATGACCAGAAACATCCAGTGCAGGGAAATGATTGAAGATGTCCAGAGACAAGTGGCCGGTCTCAGTTTCCAGGATAACAAAACCACTGCCCCCACTAACAGTGGCTACCCTTCAATGGGACACCAGTCGCAGAGATCTTATCCACCAGATTCTCGCCCCCAAACTGGATATTATCAGCCACCCCCACCGGAACAGCCATCAGCAGCTGGGTATGGTCAGCCCCCTCCATATGGTGTTTCTGCACACCAGCCGCCTCCTCCGTACCACATGCCACACCAGCCAGCCACTCCATATCCTCATCAGATGCCCCAACAGCAACCAGCAGGCCATGACTATGGCCAACCTGCATATCCTGGATGGCGTGGCCCCTACTATAATGCGCATTCTCAACAACCTTCCTCGGCTCCTCGGCCTCCTTATACTATTCCAGGTCCATATCCTCCTGGCTACTATAAGCAACAATAGTGTGCATCCTCTGAGTTGAAAAATAGTATTCTTTGTGATTGATGAATAATTGGCAGTTATTCGGCATATAATCTTGAAACTCTAGCGTCACGAGTCTGTTTGGGACTTTGGAGACAATCCTGTTCTTTTAGTTTGCTTCCTTTTAATGTATAAATAATATACAAGTATGAACTTATGTATAGTTTGTTGATTTGTATCTAGTTTTCAGGGGAGAGTTGATTTTTCTTTTTCCCTTTTCCATTTCCAAAAAGGGGAATATTCAGTTTTTTCCCAAGTAAGACGGTATACATGTTCTTTTCAAAATGGTGAAACAATTTTATAAGGTTAATCGAAATTGAGACCAGCTGTCATCACCTTATTTTCTTCAGAACTTCTATCCAACAGAAAAACAGCTTGTATTGTATACTATGAAGATGTTCACCATGCCCTGTGATAGGAATCAATAAGTAGCATGTATGGGGTTGAGGAGCCCGTCTGCATTTTTTTTTATCCCATTAATTTTCTTTTCTGTATTTGGGCTAAGTTATATCCAACATCATTAAGTATATTTATATTAATACTTAAATTAATTAATTTGTCCAACATCATGAATTATTTTTCCAATTAGTGAACGCTACTGAAAAAAAAACTTCAGAATACTATATGCACTAAAAATTAATCAATTAAAAATATTAAAAGCCATTGGAAAATTACTTGATGGTGTTAGATGCACTAAAAATTCTGAACGCTCTTAAAAAAAAAAACAAACTTTAGGGTGTTGGATCCAACTATTCCAAGATAAACAAGGGGGAAAAAATAAAAAATTAACGAGGGTACGCGGATGCATATGGTTTGGATGAAGAGGCGTTGAGCATGCGATGCCCAGCTTATCACGTGTATTCAGAAGTCGAATGAGGGTTTTCAACTCCATAACAAAACTGTATAATGAATTAATGTTCTTCTTGTGAAAGCATCATAGGAGTTTCCAACTCCCTGACAACTTGATCTCATCAAATTTCAATTCCACTTTACATAATGTCACTTTTGTTAAGATACCATTTTGAGGAAAATATGATTGAAACCCAAACAAATTGATCGGCTGATCAAATTAAAGAATTGGTGAACCAGTTTCCTAACCTGTTCGATTAATATTTAGACAGGCTGATAATTGGATTTTATATTTTACCTCCGCTTATTGATCATAAAACCATGTCATTTGAAGTTTTTAAAAAACTAGTAGTCCGATAAATCTATTGTATTTGGTGAGATTTATTAGATAATCCCCTGTTTCCATAGAGAGGAAATGAAAAAGGACAGAAAATTAGAGTAAAGTGATGAAAAGTGATGCCTCTCCCACCTCATTTTACTCCCAAATTTTCTCTCCACATGAGTTTTGGTTAAGAAAACAACCCTTCCACATTTTCCTTCTAAACGGCCCTACATCACTCACTCATTTAATTTCCCAGTTGCTTTTACTTGCACACACACGTTTCAATCTATATATGCCTAGGCTAGCTAAGAATTAAATAGCAAAATATTAAATGTTGTAGGATGGTCAAGCCGGCTACTTAGATTTTTCGGTAAAAGATATTTTTTAGATATGTGTAGTCTCTTTTAATTTTTAATTTTATACCCACATGTTTCTTCCTTTATTAAATGTTACAATTTTACACTTTCATTACCGTTAGCTCCGGTAACTTGGTTCTGTTAAGTGTTACGCATATACAAAAGTTAATGTTGTTAATAGAGTAAGATGAAGGAATTGAGTTTAACAAGGGCATAAGAACAAACCAGATAAAGGATGTAACATATATGCTTCCATTTCCATGAACATGAAGTAATCCTATTCTGTGTCCACCTAAATAGGCCACCAACTTATTCCGGCAACAGAAAAGGAAGCCAGAAACTTAAAACTAAGACACATAATTAATTTGGATCCTGTCTGTCTAATTTGTAGGGCCTATTGATCGGAGCAACCGTCAAGTCGCAGCCAAAGTCCCTGAGGGGTAGCTTTATGAATGAGTTCCCATTTGAAGAAGGTGACAACATAATGGAGAAAAATGAGCATTTGAAGCTTTGCAAAGTCTTTTCCAGGGCATACCCTTGGACCCCCTCCAAATGGCACATTCAAAAATGGTGGCATCTCACCCTCAAACCTTGTTGGATCAAACTTGTCTGGCTCCCTAAATATTTCTGGGTCCTTGTTTGTTGAGCTCACCGTCCAATATATCTGCAACGTAACTCAACACATAATAATCAAAGAACATGGCTAAGCCACCGGCTACTTCATCTTTTACGTCCTTAATATAACACTTGGTTGAATTTTTTTAGAGAGATTAAAAAGTTGATCGAATAAATTACTCCCTCTTTTGGAGAATTGATATTAGTCCTAAATATATGACATGTTTTTTATATTTATCAATCTTTTTCTAATTTATTTCTATTTTTGCTCCTTCAACAATAATCAAGAATGAGAGGGAATGAGGGAATTTATGGAAAATGACTATGGTGTTTTATAAAATACACTTCAAATTAACTTCCTTAATATAATTAAATTGGGTA
>JBAGKO010000004.1:2351246-2364708 GCA_037177275.1 Acacia concinna | reverse complement strand
TACATCGACTGTATAATTTAGTCTCTAATTTCATCATGAACATAATTCATTTGGGGTCTTATAATTACTATCTCCGGTCCTAATTATAAGAGCTAGTTTACTTTTTTCACTTCCTTAATCTCTTCAAAAAAACCAAATGAGTCTTATAATTAGGACTTGAGGGAGTCTTATTATATGTAAATATATTGTGATATTTATACTACCTCTAGTCCTAATCATAAGACTTGGTTGACTTTTTTCACATCCTTAATCTCTCCAAAAAATAAACCAACTGGGTCTTATAATTAGAACTGGAGGGAGTCTTATTACATGTAAATATATTATGATAAATTTTAATGCTTTAAAATAATATAATTAACTTTCTTAAGATTCTTTAAAAAAGTCAATTGTGTCTTATAATTATGACCGGAAAAAGTAAGTTATAACATAAAAATAAAAATTAAGAAAAAAAGAGTAAAACGTCTAAAATAAGTAAGAATTTTCAGCTTAATAGATATAAGATCTTAAAGTGAAATAAGTCCAATCAACATAATTTTTTCCCCAAACACTTCAATATAAAAAGTCCCATATGAAAAGTCCCTTTTTCTCCTAAATGTTCCATTTTGACCCAATATTGCAATTCCAAACACACACTTAGTTATAAATATAATACCTTAACTTACTTTAATTTGTCTTCCGTATTTATAATTTTTTTCTTAAACTCTTCTTATAGGTCACCTATACTTCTCTGTGGTCCCTAATTTAAGAATTATTTAATTAATTTGGGTCCATTAAAAAATGAAATAAATTTTTTCATTTAAACAAATGTGACATAACCTCACAAAAATATCCATATACGCATTACTACCTCCTATTAGTTAATTAATATAATAAAATTTATACTGAATGAGATCTCATACTAAGGATAAGAGGTAATATTATTTTATTATTTTAGTGTATAAGTTAATAGGTAAATAACATTTGAGGAAAATGACAAATGTAAGAAATAAAATGGATTGATGTAAAGCTAAATCCACCACTCTAATTAACTGATGAGATAAAATATTATATATGGCGTTTCCGTCAAAAGTAATTCAAAATTGCATTTCAGAGGAATCAACATGCATTTTTTTCACAATTAACTAATGAACTAATTTCCATATAATCTTAGCAAATTAGATATCCATATCCGATTAATTAGCATTAAATATATAGCAGTCATCAATAGTTTTTAATTTGGAAAACTCGGGAGCATATGAATAATATGAAAATACATACCTGAAAGGAAGAGTTTTGAGCATAGCTGCGAGGACCATCTCCTCCATACAGGGCAAAAGAACGGTTCTCCATTATTGTGGGTTGACGATGAGGCCTAAATACCTCAATTAATAAATAAGATAAGAATTTGCCACTTTATATACAGTAGGAATATAATGAAGTTTCCTCAATATAAACCTGATCTTTCTGGTTTTTATGCATGAAGTTGAGGTAATATAATATAGAGTGTGTATTGTGCGCGCATATATATATATATATATATGTATATATAATAGTCAAAGATGACAAGCTTGTGGTTTTGGAAAAGTGTGAAGTGCTGCATTATTCTCTGCATGTTACGCTCATCACTGATGTCACACAATGATTTACATCATCAATGACGACATCTTTATATATGCGCGCGCGCGCGTGTATCCACATTTCTCTCATTTTAAACTTGTTGTTTTTGATCGACTGGAGGATTCACACGTGTCCTAACTTTTATAATGCTCATTTATATTTTGCCAGGTCTTAAAATTCTTCAGATTTTACTTCAACCTCACATGTTAATAGAGCTGGGAAAACAGGTTGGATTCGCTAAATTAGACGGGTTGGGGCCAAGATAAATGTAAGAATTTGGGGGAAGATATTGTTTACTAGTTAAGAGTGTTTGTTAATTTCATAACATAGCTTGATTAGTTTAAAATAAGATAAATGTAAGAATTTGGGGGGAAGATATTATTTGAATGGACAATGATACATATATGAAACAATTATCTCAAGTAAATAACCACTTTTTTTTTTTTTATGGTGCATTAAACTTGAGATGGCTGAATTAATTAATGTAAATAGCTGTGTTGTTAACTACTATAAAAAGATAAGATAATCCAAACAAGAATAGTCAGGATCTATATTACTAGAAGGATGATAGTGAAGTAGCAAAAGAAGAAGCATTTGTACTTACAGAGATTCCCTTTTTTTTTTCCGACATGATACAGAGATTCAATGGTTAAGGTTATAGCATATCTAAGCCACGTGGTTGATGGTCAAAGCCAGAAGAGATTATAGACGTCATTGATTATCATATCTTGCAACAGTAAACTCCACAAAAACTATGAAAGGTTTTCTGAAAAGTAAAATATTGATAAAAATGGAAATTCGCTCAAAGAAGCTTTTTGGAGATCAATCACTGAACCAATGAACCAATCTATTACCCAATCTCATCAACAGTTTTTAACAAGCCAATCAAATTTTATTAAATACTAATAGTATGATTTTAATTTTAATTTTGTTCAATCTGATGCTAGGTTAATCCTGATTTGAAACATTGTTGACCAGTCTCATTTTTTAGTAGTTTGATTTGTATACCACTAAATCAATAAACCATAAGGTCACTACATAACATTATGCTTAGTGTCCATTTAGATTAACTTTTGAAAATAATTTTTATCTTGATGAGATAAATATATAAAAGAAGTTTTGCCTCAACTTGTGGAATCAGCTTTTAAAACCAATTTTTTTGGGTTAAACAAACAAAAAATGATAGTCAAAATTGCTTCTGAAGATCCGTTCAAATTTACATCCAAGTTCTATCCACAATACAAAGCACAAGAAAAAAGCTGCCCTCCAAGGGCTATGGTCAGGTGATGGCCATAATCAATAACAAACTACTGTACTAAGCATTTACTGAACTTAATAGCCAAAAAGATGAGAAATCAAAAATCAAATCTAAGACTAAAACTTCCCTCCATGATGAACTTGGGCCCAAAAAAAAAAAAAAGATTCCACCTGTAAATAAACTACCTTAATTTATTTACAAAAGAAAAATATACACCATTCCAAACTAAATCACAAAACAGCCAAAGAAGCCCAAAAAAAAAATCCATCTTAATGAGTCTCCCCTCAAGGTTTGTGTTGTGCTTGTATTGACGAATGAACAACTTGTTGAGGGGTCACAGCTTTTCCATTCACAAGCATTTGTTCAGGGAAGTCCACGCGTATAGACTTGAAATTGTAATGCTAATGCACACAAAAAACACAAGGTGAATTCTTTGTCAGAATGAGTAGATTTGCTACATGGACACTTGAGAATAAGGAAATAATTGGATTAACAAAACAACCAGGACATAAGTTTAGAGTTCCATGAAACCCAAAAGAGAGCAAGCATGAATTGAATATACAAGCATACCTTCTCCTTCCATGAAAAATCAACATGACGGAAATATGGATCAAGAAGTGTTAACTGATCTCGTTCCTTGATCTGATAAAAGAAAGAACCCATCTTTATTATTAACAACACTATAAATGCAAAATAACAATAGGATATTTCTTCTCATGATTTGGGCTTTAGAAGATTTTCACATTAATGGAGACAATTCTGACACAAGGGTTCATCAGTAATCAGTTCTTGATCTTTGAGATCATCTAATAAAATTCCAGCAGTTAGACACTACACATTCAGAAAAGGAGTAGACATAACCAACACTTTAAATTATGATAAGCACACTTCATATTTCTGTAGTGTCTGTAACTGTCTGGCCACAACAATTAGGCTTCGAAGTACATTAGTAGGAGAAAGAAAATAAGATAAAACTGCAGCGACTGTCACTTACCACATCTTTCCGTAAGCCATAAACTGTAAGAACAAAGCAATTTTGGTTTGAATCACAAAGCAGGTAGTATCTGCAGAATAAAAAAGAAAACAAGGTAATATACTACCAGAATTGGCATAAAAAAATTCTTGATAGGCTCTCAAAAAAAACTAGTTTGAGTAATTTTTAATGACTGCCCTAGATCTAATGTATCCAATAAGGAGTGTTGATTAATTCTAATTAAATCAAAAGTACAAAAAGTACAAAAACCAGTTCAATACCAGTTAGTATAGTTAAAAAGAAACAAGTGATTTCCAACAAAAAATATGAACACCACAAAGATTCTTCAGTATGGGGGGAAAGCACAGTAACAATCATTAGCATAAAAGACCCCCCCCCTAATTTGTATGCTTTCATTAATATCGAAATTAAGATTTTTAGTCACACGCCTCACTTAAGACTCCGCATCTAGTTTATCATAAATTTGCAATTCTATTTACTAGCAGTAGCCTTCTCCGAGAAAACCACTCAGAAATTTGAAAATCCAGAATTCCAATCCACTTTCCCTTCCCAAACCCACCACCTTCGTTCTCCCACCAAAAAAAAAAAAAAAAAAAATCCTCTAGAAAACACATGGCAAATAGGAAAAAAAAAATTCTATATACAAAAAATAATGAAAATAAATAATTTTAATAAAATCAACATAAAGCATAGACATGCGATACAGCATGCAAAGAAATTCTAACATAATCTTGCAATTCAATCACTTCAGACATTGAAACACGAAAAAGAATCCTCAGGATCTGAGAACTTACAGGGGAGCAACAGTGTCATTCGTAACAAAGAATAATACCTTCCCATCTATGGCTACTGCTCTGTTCAGACCCTCCAACATATGGTCTATAGTAGCTCTATTGTATGGTGGATTCACTTTCAAAGGAGGTAAGACATGAATACAATGAGCATATTTAATATGAGGCCAACAAATACGAAGCAAACAGAGCTCAAAAAATTTAACGGGAATATGAACTGAAACTCAATAGTTCAGAAGGCAGCTTACAATTTACAGCAGCTAAAGATGAGGCCAAACCTGCCATTCGCTTAGCTTTTAAATGTCCCCCCTGCATAGAAATCTTACATAAACAGAAGAACTCTGATATCCGATTACTACTAAAATCAAACATTTTTTAACTTTCATCATTCAATATCTTCTTTCTTGTTCTGTGAAGGGGAGCGCAAGAGGGGAATAATTTGAATGTCTTGTGAAATTAACAGTTTCTATCATTATAAAAATCATACTAGGAAATTGAATAACCAAACAAGTCAAATAAATATAGCGTTCAAGAAGCCACTAGCTTTATATTAACACCACAATATTTCATAGCTTACATCCAAGGAAAACTTTTGTTTACCCTCGTAAGATTGTCCAACTTGTCAAGTAGGTTGACTATCTTCTGAACCTCTGCAGCAGCATTCAGACTTGGATCCTTCAATGAGGCAGCCTCGAATCCACTGAGGGCCCTCTCATAATTCTCTATATATCTATTAACCTGTAACAAAATTATTCAGGATAACAATTAACAAGCAAAAGCCAAAACTAAGTACTTTTCATGTGAAATGTTAAATGAATGAGGCACATATGATTTTGGCATAGTTATTTTCCAGATCTATTATTTTGGGAGTTGGAATTTGTCAGGAAGGCACTCTCAAATTAGCATAGGCTCACACTTATGTACATCCTGAGAGTCTATAATGAGTGCACGTAATTAAAAGCTTAAAACATCCTTCCTTGCAGGAAGAACAATGCTAAGCTGATAACGAGTAATCCAGAATACTAAACAAGTAAGGGGGGAAACCTTTTAGTAAAGAATTGCACCAAAACTTCAGGCTATAAAAAGAATTATACAAAACTATATCCATAAATGGTTATCTCAAGAATGATACAGAAAAAGATAAAGTTATCTAGAAGAAAAAGGCAAAAAGAGAAAGAATTATATATAGTTATCAGTTGAAAAACCAATTCAATTTGTATGGTTCAATATTTTTGAACTGCTCTTTTCCCTCCATACAAGTCAAATCAAACACGAGGATTGAGTCTCCCATATATTTAATCCTGCACATTATGGAAATTATGACATTTTATATATATTTGATTTATGTCATTTATTGTTTAAAAAGTTGACAATTTGATTACAATCAATATCAATTGTTGGAAAATGTTACTATAGCCTCTGATAAAGGGCAAAAGACCAAGCCAGATAAGCATTGCAAGAAATTGAGCTTTGCAGGAGTATATCTTCACTATTATAGATTTCACAAACCATATATATACTTGGACGTTGGGGGCCATATAAAAGTTTCAGGGGGGAAAAAAAGAATAGAGACGTAGTGAATCATTTGAAATATGAAGGAAATCAACAACAAAGATTCTCAAGAAAGGAATTCAAAAAGAAGCATTGAACTTACAATGGCACTATTAAAATATAGATCAGGGTTGGACTTCATTCTTTCATCTTTCTCCTGGTATATATTAACAAAACTTCATGTTTTCTGCATTATTAAAGAAAAGAGTATAATCAACCAGTTCATTCACTTGTACTCACAGCATTTTGATATGCTTTTACAGAATGCTGAAGTTTGCTATGATCCCAAGATCCGGAGACAAAAAAGCTCGTAAGGCATGCATTTCCAAGATTATCTGTCAAGAAAATCATATGATGTTAAAAGATATAAATTTGCCAGAATTATTTTCAGAACAGCCAATCATTTTTAGAGAGGATGTGAGGAGAAAAGAAAAAGGGCCACTTTCACTTCCCGTATGCACCTTATTCATTTAAAAGGGAGGAAACTGAATTTGAAGGATAAGCAATGAATCTAGAAACATATTAGTCTCTTCTAAGGAAAAACGCTTTTAGTTTCTTAAGAACTTACTGGAGCCAGAAAAAGGGGAAGGAAAGAGGATTAGAGGCTAAGTTATGAACTTCCTTTCCTTTGTTTGGCTGTCTAATATCGTATATGTAAATCCTCCAAAATTGATAAAACCAGTAAAATGACAATGACAATGAGGATTAGGGGTTTTGGACTGTTAATTTTACCTCAATTTCCCTCTTCTGTAGATTTTTTATTTCTTTATTCTTTTTTTTTTTGGTGGGGGTGGGGGGGATCTACCACAACAAAGAAATGACAATGAAACCCTCCTTCTGCTCTGCTTTCCTCTCATTTCCCACCATCCACATCATTAGCATTCAAATAACATCTTATCACAATCCTCAATGCTCATTTCAAGGAACGAAATAAAAGCATGTTGAATACTATATTGCTAAACTATGTTCTGTGCTCTGGTGGCCGCATGCATAGCCAAATTTCCTACATCATCCATGTCAATAAATGCGCTCATAGCATACCAGAGGGAAGAAAAATTATATAATGGTACTCTAACAAAGACAAGATGATATTAACTTTAAATATCCAGGGTGATTGTGTCAATATATGAACTGCTGTTTGATAGCAAAGCCAGGTTCGTTCTTTGGATACATGTTACTATATTAGCAGTAAATACAGAATCTTACACCAAGAATAACCATCCTTGACATCCAAAGTGATGGCTTCCTTGGCGTGTTGAATGCTTTCCTCAACAAGTTCTGCCTGATTCTCAGCACCTGTGAAGGAACAGATTCGTAGAAACCAAAATATTCCATGAATTATGAAACAAACCAAAGTGCTGAAAAAAATTTACAATTACCATGGAAATTAGCCAAGTTAAACAATGTAAGAGAAATGTAATTATAAGAATTACAATTGAATCCCTTCTTACCTTGTGACATTTTTCTTTTAAGCATTGATAATTGACAAAGAATATTCTTGTTAGGACCCTGTAAAAACAACCAATTATATCATCATGTCAATCAATCCAAAATCTGAACTGGTGCGGAACAAAACTGACACTCAGAATATAAAAGTTAAGGCCTTCAATACATCTGCACAGTGTCTATCTCCAATCATGAAATTTATTCAGGCATTACACTACATTTCCTCCCCACAAGATATATTCTCTACAGCTAATTCAATATTCAACATAATCAAAAACTCTTACATCAAGATTCCTCACAATCAATTCACATATCCTTCCCTCCTTTTGTTGCCCAATTTTCATGGGAAAAGGTTTCAGTTTACTTTGTTCTTTCTGATAATTAGAAGGAGAGGATAAGGAATACATAAGAAAAATAGTAAAGATAACAAGTTCATCAATACAATAACCCTTTCCAATTTTTCAGCATGTCTTATGAACAGACCTGACCCCATAAAAAAAAATTCATGTTTCCACTGAATGCCAAAGAGAACCGAGGTTATAAAAAATTTTGCTACAAAGGCTTATCTAAGCAAATCCAAGCATCAGCATAGTAAAACATGCAGATGACACAACTGAATAGAATTTTTTGCTATCCTCACATCAGAAAACCTTGATTTTTGCTTACATACTCAAGCAAGAATGAAAAATCTTATACACATCAGAAAACCCGTATCTTTCTCATTTCTTTACCAGGGTTCACATGTCCAGATTATGAATTTTTTTTACCCAGTTACAAGTAATCAAGATAAAGCCGTTCAAAGCAAATAAATTCATTCCATTATATGAATTAGATCAGTCACGGTAACGCACATGGTTGTTATTCAACAAATAGAGCCATCAAGTGGAACAAGAAAAAGAAAAATTCAGCACTAACCTTGCTTAAGGCAAGACTAAGGCAGTTTTTAGCGGCAGATAAATCTCCTTTCTTCCAAATGCAGTTACCTAAACACAGCCAAGCATCTGCAAGAGATGGGTTTAGCTTAACCTGGAGCATAAAAATATAAAAGTGTTAGTCATAAATCATGCCCTTCAACATCAATTAATATATATACATTTAGGCATGGAAACTAAAATTTGATTGTGCTTACAGCTTTTGATAAATGATCCTCTGCTTCTTTGATATAGTCAGGACATACATCCAATATCTTCCCTCTCAAATACTCAAATGTTGCGCGTTGCATAGGTGACTTCCTTTCTTCTGGCAAAGAACACAATTTTATGAATTTTAGAAGTTTAGTTGTTGGAACCCAAATCAAATCAAATTTTACTTAGGAAACAAAGTTTTCATATCCTTTGCCACAGAAGAAAATGGACAATTGGATGAAAAAGAAGCAGCATCAACAGCAAGCAAAGAAAATGATAATAGCAAGAAAGAACAAGTTAGCCCTCTGGTATTTGATACATCAGAGACACAATCCACTATGCCAAATATGTCCTTTCCTCACACTGAACCCCCAGTCCATCATATGCTCTCTGCTAACAGCACATCCATTTGAGTTTGTTAACAATATTATTTCCCTTATTTATCCCTCTGCCCATCTCATGGGAAACTAACGCAGCTTGTTTCACTTTTCCCTGCCTTCCTATATCAAGTCTTCAAATGTAACTTATGGACATTTCAGTCACACATGCAAGGAATTCAAAAACTCTTAAAAACCGAAAGTTCCAAATCCTTGTAATTATGTCAATAAAATAGTTTTCGCATTCATTGAGGTTCTACCTTAGCTTCATTGGCGGTTCAATAAGCAACACATCGGAACAAGCATTTTCAACCTAACATTTGAAGTTCGAACCAGCAAAAAGAAACGCAAACTACACCACAGAATCTCATTCGTGAACTCTCATTTTAAGTTCAGTTTTCTCAAATCCAATATACCTTGCAGGCTCAGTTTTCTGAAATACCGAACCGGGGAAGTAGCATAAAATGATAGAAGTTTAAACGAATAGGTAATTTATCAGGAGGTTATAAAAAAGAATAAGAAAAAAGAAAGAAAACTCACCTGGAGGAATAGAATCGAGGAATTTCAGAGCAAGATCGGATTGTTCTCGCAGTTTGGAGATCTTGTCATCTTGATTTTCTGGGAAAAAGGTGTCTCGGATGTGGTAAAGGTCTTCAACTAATTTCGCAGCTTTCGCTAGGGAGCGTTCCTCCGCCGGGCTGCTCATAATCTCAGTTACTATGGCAAAGGACACTGCTCAAGAATTATAGGGGAAAAAACTCTCACGGAGACTGAAAAAACCAAAGAAGACTAGTTTTCACTTAAAACCAAGATCCCCATATCCTTAATTAAAGAGACAGCATCTCGCCACAACGAATCTTAGGATGATTATTACAAGAATATGTTTGTAAACTTGAAGTTACAATTTGTCGATAATACAGAAGTATCATCAGCCTTCAGTTCTGGCCTCCTAGGCTCCTACGGAGCGCACTCTGTAATTTATCAATACTCAATTACTTTATGATTGGCATTAATTTTAATATATAAAAAATCTAATGTTGGTCTAAATTAAGTAATTTTTCATTTATTCTAAAGTAAGATATCTACTAATTTTATTCTCTATTTGAATCTAAATTAAGACTGGGCAAAAAATAATAATCCAAAATTAAGAACCTTTTGAACATTTTATTTTGATTTCTTTATATAAAAACTAAGAGCTCGTTTGGTTCAACCACATTGCATGTATGCAATGGTAATGATGATTGCATTATCAAGATAAGAGTGTTTGGTTGCTCTTTAGCATGGTAATAGAGTTTACCATGGTAATGTTAGATTACCAAAAACATGGTAATCCACATTCATAGCTCCCCCTATGAATCTTTATTACCATCCTATTGCATACTTCCAAAAGTCTAATTTACCCTTTAATTTCATTTGTCTTTCTTTTACTTGTTTTGTCACTTGCCATACCACGTTACAACCACTATTGCCTCTTCCACCTCACTACCACCTGCTCCTCCTCCACCGCCGTTGTCGCAACCCCCACCGTCGTCAACCCCCTTCCTCTACCTCCAGCGTCGCCGCCGTCGCCTGCTCCTCCTCCTCCGCCGCCCCCTACTCCTCCTTTGCCGCTATCGCCACCCTTGCACCACCTCCGCTGCCGCTACCGCCTGCACCACCTCCGCTGCCACCCCTCCACCACTGCCGCCTGCTCCTCCTCCAACACCACCACCTCCTCCTCATCCACCACTATTGCCGGCCGCCTGCTTCTCCTCTACTGCCGCCACCTCCTCCTCATCCACCACTGTCGCCGTCGCCCCTGCACCTCCTCTGCTGTCGCTGTCGCCGCCTGCACCACCTCTGCTGCCACCCCCTGCACCTCCTCCATCGCCGCCGTCGCCACCTGCTCCTCCTCCTCCGCCGTCGATGCCGCCTGCTCCTCCTCCACTGCCACCACCTCCTCCTCATCCACCACTGTCGCCGCCGCCTCCTCCTCATCCACCACCGTCACTACCAACTGCTCTTTCTCCACCCCCGTTGTCACTGACACCTCCTCCTTTACCATTATCACTAACGCTACCTTTGTACAATAACTCTTAATTATTTTTCTACAAAGATTATATTAAGGGTAAAATAAACTTTGTGTAATATATTAATTTTAAATAATTATTAAAAAAATAACTCATTGCACCTTGCTTAAAAATCTAACCAAACACTTACCATGTAATTACTATTGCACTGCATTACCATTACATTGCATTGCACTGTACTATAGGGTGCAATGGATTTGAACCAAACAGGCCCTAAGTAAAATATCATCTATTTTTCCCATATATTAAATAATTTTTATTAAATAGTTAAGATACGAATTTATTCTAGAAGTTTTTACTAAGAATCAATGTTATCCTAAATATTTTTTTTTTGTTTAATATCACTCTAAAAGTTTTAAATTGTAGCAATGTTGTCCCATGATGTTAAAAATTTAATAGCCAACATCAAATTTTTAACGGTCACCATAAAGCAAAATTGTTATGTTTTAAAATTTTCATGATGATATTAAAACTAAAAAAACTTTGGGATATATTGCTTTCAATGAAGATTTATAAGATAAATTTACACATTAACCCTCCATTAAAATACTTCTAATAAATGCTAATTTTTCTAACAAAAGCTTATTAAGGGTTGAAATCTCCTATTAAATACTACTATTTATCTTAATTATAAAACCTAATTTAGGAATGAGTTTTGAGCAAAGTAGAATACTTTTTTTTTCACTTTTCCCTGATATATTTATCATTTTTCTCTTAACTAATTTACCTAGATTATAAATTTATATGAGATACTCATATATAATATACTATAATTAGTTAATTGATTTAATTTTCTTTATCTCTATAAATTAGTCAAATAGATCTTATATTAAAGTTCAGTATTAGTACTAAGAATAATTGTATAAATGGAGTGCAAATATTTGACGCAATAATTATAAGTTGTTATGGAAATAAGAGGTTTGAGATGAAAGAGATAAAGAAGACAAGAGAGTTGGGGGGGGGGGGGACGGCGTCTTATAATTAACTTAAGTAATTGTCTTAATTTTAATTAAAAACTCCTATATTTGGAATTTGTTGAAGAAGTATATTTTTTTACTTCAAATTAATCCAATTTCGAGAATATTTTGTATGAGGGAGATGATAATGTAGGGGAGGTAGGCAAAATTTAATGTGTAAGATTTTTTTTTTAAAAAAAATGGAAAAGTTGGATTACAAATTTTTAAACTTATATTTGGGAAAATTCCAAAAAAATAGTATCAAAATATATAAAGGATAATTTAGTGCTATGAAATTTGCAAATTCCAAATTAGTTATTCAGAGGAATATGAAATTTTTGAATCTTGAAATTTTGTGAAATTACATAAATGCCACAGAATTTTCATAACAAGAGTATCTCAATTTCCAGCAACTCACAGTTTGAATACATATTACTTAAATGCCTCTATTGTTATAAATTGAGATATTCTTGTTGTGAATTAAGATGCTATTGTTGTGAAAATCTAAGGCATTTATGTAATTTCACAAAATTTCAAGATTCAAAAATTTCAGATTCCTCTCAAATGACTGATTTGAAATTTAAAGATTTTGCAGCACTAAATTGTCTTTTACACATCTCAATAGTCTTCTTTTATAATTTTTCCCTTATATTTTTTAGGTTTTTATCTTACACATTTTTTTATTAAGATAATTTAATCACTATAAAAAATTGTACGACAACGACTATGCAATCAATAATGATAAGGCCTAAATATCATATATACAGAAAACATGTTTTTCCAACAAAATCACAACACGTTATGGTGATCACGCTCGTTATTAGTGCTCAAATTAATTACTAAATTATGCAGCATAGCTGCACAACCTATGTCATTTTTTCTTGCACAGAGTCAATAGTGTTTGAGTCTTTAATTAACTAGGTGTGCAAGATTTTTCGGATTTTTTTAATCATAAAAATGAAAATAAAACAATTAAGAAAAGAATAACACACAAGATATGGTGAATATTCTCGAGAATATATAAGTAGCTATCATAGTTCAACAATAAATATGGAGTGTTTGAGTGATACTAAGTCTAATATATATGGTGTGTTTGGAATAAGGGTGGGATAATTGACTTATTTATAATTGGACTTGTGGATAAGTCAGATTAGATATAAGTCAAATTGTATATGTTTGGATTGAAGGTAGAATAAGTGACTAATAAGTTACTTATTTAAATATAAAATGTGTTTGGTTGATATGTTAAAAAGTAACTTATTGTGGCAAATGACTAAAAGGGACATAAATATTAGTGAAT
>JBAGKO010000004.1:2329680-2346873 GCA_037177275.1 Acacia concinna | reverse complement strand
CTTCCACTTCGACGGTAGTTGCGGAATATCTCTTAAGGGCAGCGTCAACAGACGTGACTCGGATTTTGCAATTATTTGAACCAACATCGACAACAGTATGCGTGGGATCAATTGGAGTTTTCAGTGGCAATGATAATCAGACTGTAAACTGCATGGAGATTGAGTGATTTGATCTTGATATATTTGACCGAAACATCAACTTGGACTTGCAATTGCGTTAATGACAGTTTTTAATCTGATTTTCAGTAATTAATTAGAATCTCTCTACAACAATGATGAAACTTGAATCATAGTTAATTTTGTTAATTAATTAGCTTAACATTTTAAATTGAAAAGAAATAGAAAAATCTAATTACATAAAGAGTGATAGAAAGCCTATAGGTGAAGATGACCTAAGTTAGTTTTAATTGAGTTTTCAATTGAATATTAGGCTAATAAAATAGCTAAATCAATAACATACAACATTCATTCAGTTTACATCCTAACATATGCATTTCTAACACTACTTGATTATATTTTTCTCATCCCTTGTATATATTCCTTTATCTCAATTTTCTGATGAATCTTGGTGAACCCTATCAACAGCATTTGAAGTGTCAATATTATTGTTGTGGTTGCTTTTGTCATCATCAATAGAAGATTTGACTATAATTTCAACTGAAGGGGATGATGACACGTGGAGGTTCTGTGTTGGTACATCCAAAGGATTCTTCTTCTTCATCTCTTTGCCTTTGCCCCATAAAAACATATATAATCCACACACTACCAGCACTCCTCCAATTATACTGCATATAACATGGATTCACTATTCTATATTATATGCGAAAACATTATATTACACTGTTTATAGGATTTATGTGTGAGATAAAATTTTATTTAGCTGCACTACTAATTAGTATTCATGTGTAATGTAGAAAACTTATATTACTTATTACTTAATTTAACATATGACAATCACAATTTGAATTCTCTACATTCATATGTAATTAGTACATTCCAAAACAAAGTGATTCAAAAAAAAATCAAATGCATTTCATCATCATTTTTGAAAAAAAGTAGTTGTTACCGATAGTGTTATGTGACCTATATATAGCCCACCTATTATTAAAATTTTTTGTTTTGTTTTTTTATTCTGCCATCTATCTCAACTCAGATACCCATTATACTTATAGAAGGTCAAACTTAAAATCTCATGTTTAAAAAAGGATTTAACTTAAGGGAGGTAATTTGTGTCATTGGATTAAAAGCCCCTATATATAAAGTTTTGTTTTTATGTGACATTTCATGATTATATCCATATATTCTTTTTTTTTCTTTTCTTCTCTTTCTTAATACATCAGGTACACATATTTTTGTGAATATACAAAATCTAGTTTTTTCCACTGCTCATTGGATTATTTCTTGAATCTGATTCTTTCAATTATTATATATTATTGCTGTTGCTATGTTTTGTGAATGTAGGAATGATTAAAAATGTTATTTTTGGAACCAACTTATATTTGTTATAAATAACTAACACAACTATATAAATTCTATTACATATCCTATTTAGTCAATTTTCGTAATATAATTGTTTTATTGTTTGAAGAATGAAAGGTAAAACTGAGGGGTAGAGATTTGATATGAAATATACCTTCCAAGGTGAAGCATCTCATCCATGAAGAACGATTCAACCAAAGCCAAAAACAAAAGCAGGAGAGGATTGAACACTGATACAAACATAGGTCCTCTTTTTTGCACACACCATGATATTATTACTATAGTCACTCCTGCCGGAACCAATCCCTACACGCACACACACACACACAAAATAATGTGTGAAATTTGAAAAATAAGTCATATTATTCATAAAGAAAGAACACATTTGGATATAAATGTTAATGTTACATTAATTAATTTTGTTATGGATATACAATGTGTTTATACATGTGTGTGTGTGTTAATTTGTTTTATCAAACCTATATTAAGTGGGAGAGTCTCGATGAATCCTCAAAGTAACATGACACTTGAATATTGACTGTTGATATTTTTTTCTATTAATCTAATAAGTATTTTTATGAATCAAATATATAATAAGTTATCAATATATACACATAAGAAAGTCATCATCTATGTATATAGTTGTTGCTATAGAAATACTTTTTCTTAGTTATCAAATGATGATGCAAAACTATAAAGTACTATCTATAACTATAATCATCAGTCACTATATGATCAACAACACTCCGCCGGATTACACACACACACACACACAACAGCTAATAAAGGAGTTTGTTTTGATCTTAAGTATATAATCTAAAATCTTCCAGTTTACTTTATCTCCTAAATTTAATTTTTTTTAATATAGATTATCTCTATTGTTGCACATTTAAGGGATTATTAATTAAGGAGTGATATTCATTGCAAATGAATAACATGGTTACTTAAAAGAAACCAACATACTTTTGTTTTCTACAAATAACCAATGAATTAATTTTTTAATATTTACAAATTAGTTATCTAACTGGTTATAATCTGAGGAAGTAATAAACTAAAGAAAAATGTCATACCCCATAAGCCACCGTTAAAAGCCTAACACTCCAACCTAATTTCCATTGACTCCAATCCCTTTCCGTGCAAAGAGCAAAGACGGTAGAAAACACCGATGCAGAAACAGTCATCAACGCCGTGCTAGAGTAATGACATGGATATCTTTCGCCCATCTTACCCTGCACAATTAAAATGGCAACTTCAAGTCAACGACAATACCAAGGAATTAAACCGACAAGTGTCAAAACAATTTTAAGGGACCTGACCTGGATGATGAGCCACAAAGACATACACGAGATGCCAAAGGTGGCACAGAGTGCACCTAGGAGGGTGTTACCACCGGACGAAGAATGGGAAGATGCCACGTGGCTCGGGATGGGCTGCAAAACGGTGATGTGGAAGGAGGGAGTGGGGATTCGGGCACCCTTGTATAACGTTAGAAGCATGGCCCCACAAATTCCTATTAGGGTTCCAATGATCTTCGCTTTTCCTGCTGCTGCTCTCCAATTCCATTTTTCCAACCTAACAATAATTTATTAATTGCAAATTATAATCATGTTCTTAAAAATGAAATTAAGGTTTAAGTCCTTTCATACTTAGCTTGTACCAAACTGAATAGGGTTAATATACGTTTTTTATAATTAAAGAAGGAGTTAATGTGAATTTTTTTTTATACCAACAAGATCCTTGTATCAGTGGAATTCGGAATCAACCTTACAGTTATAAGCCTACAATTTTCCCAACCATTGTTGGCAAGTTAATATAATTTTTAATTCTTATAGTTTTTCATAATTTTAATTTTGTTTCTTATAATTTTGAACGATATGTTTTAGTCTATTAAGTTTCTTTTTGTCTAAAATGTTAGTCCCTATATTTTAATAAAAATTGACCATTTTGCCATTGAAAAGACCAAAACAAAAAATAAGTATAAACTATAAGGACAAAACATTGATCCAACTGAAAATTTTAATTTCTCCTGAGGATTTTGTTAACATTTTTAGAAGATTTTAAATGACTAATATATTTTCGAGATGTTCTTGATAGTTTTATCTTTTCCTAACATATTTATTTTATTTTTTTAAAAAAATTAGATCCATTTGCTTATATCCATTTAGTCCAATTCTCCAATCAAATATTGGCGTTTAGACTTTTCTTTAATGATAAAATTCGCATTGATAAAATTTCAAAATTATGTTGGATCTTTATTAATAATAAAAATCACACATAGAATAGTTAAATTTGAGAATAGGATTCAATGGACAATTGGACAAAAGCAAGTGGAGCTAATTTTTGGATTTTATATTCAGACTTGACATAATAATAGAAAATAAAATAAACAATATCTTCAGAGATTCTGCTGCTAGAAGTTTAAATTTGATGTCATCAACAATAACATTTTTATAATATTTAAATTAAATTATACTATCTAAAATTTCTTAAAAATTTTAAAAGTTAATATTTTTCATTATAAACCGTTGAGGAAAATTGTACCCATCATTGAACTGGCTAATGAAGTATTTTAGAGGTCAATAGTCTGATTGTAGTTGAAACGGGATTAATCCAATCATAATTGAAAAATATAATGCAATTAAATATACAAACAAAAATATGATTCCGTCCAAAACTCTTAATCGGACTAGTTAAAAGATTGGTTCATCGATTTATTGATTGGACTGACCCATCCTGATTAGGTTTTAATACCATATTTTAAATGTTCTCATACTTTAGAAAGAAAATGGTAATTTGTCTACCAAGAATGGAAGTGAAAGTAGTGGAAGCCTAGTTGGAAATCTCTAATGTCAATAGAAAATGACGTATCACTACAACTACTAACCACACAATTAAGCTAATTAAAATAAAAAATGCAAGTGCCTAAGGATAACATAAAAAAACAATAAATTAAACAAAAAGTTCACAATAAATTTAACTAAAAAGAAAAAGAAGCCTTTCTTGGGTGGAGAAAATGGTAATTGTACATAATTAATGCACAGAAGATTTACCCAAAGAAGAGGGCCATGACAAAGGTGATGGCTGGAATGAGATTGTTCATTGCGGATGCAAACGTTGCTGTTGTTAAGGCCAACGTCTCCAAGTATAATGTTTGTGCCAATGTTCCTCTGTACATTTATATAAATTATATTAATATAATATGATGAAATAATGTGTCTAATTTTCGCCCAAAAAAATGTGTCTAATTATCTCTTCATTGAAACTAAAATTTTTGTAAACTTTTCATGTGATGCACTTATAATTTTTAATTTCTTGAATAATCCTTTTATGCTTGGGGCAATGACACAACTAGTGAGGTTCTAACCGAGGCGCGTTTCTATTGCTGGTTGGAAACTAATTTAATTTATTGATTAACTCCTTAATTATTAATTTTTAAAAGTTTTGTATCATATAAATAAACTCTCTATTTGTTTATGTAACAAAACTTAGGAGTACTATGGAAAATTATTGTTAAGTTCTCTATTTGTGACTCAAATTTTATTGGAAACTGACAATTTTAATGTGTAAACAATAAATAAAAAAAGAATGAAGAAGATATGAATATGATGCTCAATTATATATAATTTTTAAGTGATATGACGACAAAAACATAGCCTAATTCATTATTGTTATTTTATTTTATATTACACATATAATATATCTGAAACTGCAATATACTTAATATTCTAGTACCGTCTATATTATATTACTACACGATCAAAATTAATTAGTCATAATTTATGGCGGGCAATAAAAAAAAATCGTAATGTATGATAATAAGCAATTGAAGCAATATATTTATATAAATTGAAAACTAAATAATCATAATAATTGTGATAATGAATTAATACCCTAATAAACCAGATATAAGTCCCTGAAATAGTACTATAGTCCAAGTCATCTTAGGCCTCTTCTTCCTGCAAACATTTCACAAGCATCTTTCAATTTCACACTAATTAATGTGTGCATAATATAACAACTTTAACAAGACAGTACATAAATACATGAGTTCAATTGTGAGAGAGAGAGAGAGAGAGAGGAATAATTGGGGCCATGTCCTATTAATTTTTCATTTTTTCTAATATTAAACAGGGTTATACCATTTTTAACTCATAAATTTATACAAGCTGTACATACCAGTATAACTAAAGAACGATGGTCTAACCAAACTCACTAACAGTTTCGTTTGGACCAATAAAACCACTTTTGTGGTTAATTATGTTGGACTAGAGTTGAGTTACCACTGAATCAGAACCCATTACTATATATAAAAAAACAAAAACAAAACGATTTTTTGAAAATCATGTGGTTTTTATGGGGAGACTTGATCCATGGAAAAATGCTAACAAAATGTTTTTTACAAAAAAAAAATAAAATAAAAAAGTGACCCTTTAAAATATATAATATATTTTCACACTATTTGTAGTCATAAATGGTATTATTTCGCTGAAAACTTCATATATTGTAGCATTATTATGTTAATGATTAAACTTCTTATGAACTTATTTCTCATACATGTAGTGCATCTACTTGTTTTTATTAATTTTTCATTTTAATTATTATATCACCACTTCGGAAGTCTAATCAATTGGACCCTGAAAACCATAAACCGATAGCCTTTATTAATGCTTCTTAATATCGGTCCCTGTATAGTTAAAGCCTATAGCTTTGTCTCTTGAGTGAAGTAGCTTACTTTCAAAACTCCGTACTCACACACAAGCTCCATGAAAAAGGAAGTTACCTTAATCTCAACATTAAGCTCAATGAGAGTTCTCATCATATACTTGACATAGAAAACTGAGAAGGAAACGAATTTAAAAACAAGAAAAAAAAAATACCTTTCAACGATGAAAGCAAGAGGCACCATGAAAGCAGTAGCAAAAACATAACGATAAGCCATAAGAATTCGCAAGTTCATGCCATCTGCGACGGCTAGTTTGTAAAGAATGTTTATCCCAACGTACAGTATCTGAATCAGAACCATTAGAATGGTCGGTTTCAACCCATCTACCACCTCACGTATGTCCATCATCGTCTCTTCCGCTGCGACAAGAATCAGTGGCGCTACCGCCGGCCGTTGATCAAGACAGTGAGGGAATAAGAGGAGAGAGAGAGTAAGCGAGACCTGTATTGGTGTTTGAGATGATATGTGTGTATATGAAATGAGTTATTTATAGACTATAAATTTCTTTTTAATTTTGTTTGAACTCATTAAAATTATTGTTTATCTCTTTTGTAAAAATATTATTTACTTGTGGTAGGGATTTTTGGATTGTAAAAAAATTATTAAAAAATGGTTGCCGTTCGCTGTGGTACGTAGTGCTTCACACTTCAGGTTCAACGGATAGTTTATATATTCATTGAAAATTATAATTACAGTTGCAAGCACTCCCGCTTAATCGAACAATAATGCGAAACATTCCGTACGTATAACCAAAGTTCTAAAAGCTTCAGAGTTTTTCTAAAACAAGAAAGCCAATATAATGGGTCTTCATGCTAGGTTGTTTTAATGTTTTTTTTTTTAAATTACTCTTTATGATATAATAACTATTTGAGAGAAATTTTGTTTGAATTGGCGGGAATTAACTTCTAAAACCATTGTTTTGTTATTTTCCAAACATGCATAGTTCTGCAATATAATAAACTTAATTGATTTGATTTTTTGACCCATTTCATGACTATTTGGGTCATGGAGTAAATCACATAATTTTCCATATTATTAATTGATTGATTGATTGAATCACATAACCGAAACTGTGGATGTATATGCTTGCACCTCCATTTACGTTCATTAACTATCATAGTGTTGAAGAAAATTTTTAATTTGAATGATCAATGAAATAAAATTGAAATTAAAATTGAATCAAAAGTATAATTCAATTTAGGGTTTAAGGTTTATAACATACAATGTCTTTAAATCTTTTAACTATGTTATAGAATAATTATATAAGATTACGTATAATAAGAACCTAGAAAGTTAGAATTATAATTTTCATAAGTGACTTAGAATTTTGGGAAAATCTCATAAAAAGCTACTTAAAATAAGAAAATTTTAAATTAAGTTGGTAAATATAACAAATCCTTAATTGAGTCTTTAACCCAATCTAAACAAAGTTAATCAATTATATATTAGAATTTACTCCTTTTTAATTACAAAATATATTTATCACCAGAATAGAATACTATAAGTAAAAAAAAAAGAGAAATAATTAAAAAACAATTAACCAAAAAAAATTGTATATCACAACTTTTTTTGCTAAAAAAATAAAAATTTTGAAAAAAGACTTTCAGCGGCGACATATATATGTCGCCACTGAAAGTATGTTTCAGCCGCGACATTTAAATGTAGCCGCTGAAACAACTTTCAGCGGCAACTTTTATTGTCGCCGCTAAAAGTTGTCGCTGAAAGTTTTTTTTTTGTAGTGGTTAAAAAAATTAATGTTAATTATTAAAAAGTTGATGTAAATCATTCACGGTTTTACAAAAAAAGGGCAATATTGTTAAGTTTTGAAATTATTGGGGTGAAGTTGATTATAAAAAGACTTTCAAGACAAAATTGCTCTTCAACGAAAACTTCACAGACAAATTTACATATATATATATATATATATAACCCTTTTCTTTATTGTAGTACTCATATGATATTTTATGCAAGACATATTTAATCAATTTAATTAGATTATGGTAACTAGTTAAATTAGTCAATTGTGACATTTTTCTTTTCAAAATAAATCTTACATTTTAAACTAAGATCAACCTTTAATTAGGTCTTACATTAAAAACAAGAGGATTATTAAATTATTCATACCAAAATTTAACAACTTACATGTAATTAATTTTTTTTAATAATTTACCATTTAATCCAAGAGACACTAAAAAAATATAATAATTAAACAAAAGGGGTATATGTTGTCTTAAAACTATACTACGCACTATCGCGGTAGAAAAGAGCCAAACATTATAGAAAAATTTCAAATCCAAACAAGAAAACATCAATCATCATGGAAAAAGAATAAAACTAGATTTCAAATTAACTATTGCAAGCATAAACTCACAATTCAAATTAACAATTGCAAGCATTCAAGATCAATAATCACGCTTTATAATTATAATCCATTCGTTTTTTTTTTTATAGAAATAATCCATTCGTTTTTACATATTCAAAACGTAGTTTGGATATAGAACACTCAGTTGCAAGTGCACTTGGCATCAAAATACAACATCAATAATTTCAAAAGCATGAAATTGCCCTAGATCAAGTTATATTTTAAAATCTCTTAAATTTTGTAAGATCGATCTAAATCTGTGTGCGTGCGTATTCTCACATATACGTGTGTCCCTCTCTGTCTCGATTTTGTGACTGAATCTCAATCCTTAAATAAAGCGAAGTAATTGTGCCATGTGTATTGAAGATCAATAGTACACCTGGGTTCCTTTCGAATTTTTTATTTTATTAAAATCCTTCACCAAAGCCATCACACTATTATTGGCTCTGGACTCTTTTGATTTCTTTGTTTCATATTATAATATTTAATCACAAGATGACACATCATAGCTGAGAGTGAAACTCATAAATTACTATTATTTCTTTCTTTCCACTTTCCTATGTTTTTTTTATTCTAGTGGTGGCAAAATCAAATCGAAATGCCATATCTATAAAGAATAAGATCTGTGTTTATTTGGATCCGTAAATAATAAATAAACCACATTTTCATTTGTAACGGAACTTATAATTGTTAGAGTTTATTTTTTATCATGTTCTTAAGTTTTATTTAAGTTATTTAATAATACACATTGTTAATAGTTAGCTTACCTTCAGTCTGATACTTATGTAAACTACATTTATGTAAGAAATACATTAATTGATAAATCATAAAAAATTAACAATTATAAACACTAAAAATATATTTGAGTGTTGGAATTATGTTAATTATATCTCTTGTTATTGTTGTTTAAAAATCATAATTTAATTTCAAAATTTGCGATGTAAATGTTTTTCTTTTCCTTTTTTCAAACAATTTTTTTAACACGACTTATTTATGCAATTTAAACACATCCACGTACACAAACATATCAATATCAGAATATTGTCGTCAGACCAACAGAAGTTGGCCCATATGGATAGGTATATGCGTCACACTCATCTGTTCTTGGATTTGATCCTAAATAATAGAAGGTGTAGAGAATTTCTGGTGGAAGTTCTCTCCCTTAAGGCACCTCAAAGAGGTGGTTATCTTTCGGGCCTATTCGATTGGGGGCGCCTCGACTAGTTGGTTTGGGAGCTCACTGGATCCGGGAGTTTAGATTACGGCAAGATACCAAGATTCGATAGGTTCGTGGACTAAAGGTCCACCATTTTCAAAAAAAAGAATATTGTCATTGGGCAACTTGTCATTGAAGGGTGTACATAATTTTTAAATTGATTTTGTTGTACTTAATGTCTTAATTCCTTTATATATTCAACAACTTTTCATATTTCAAGGTAGGCCTGTGATTATATAAATATATAGAAGCATCATCATAAGCAAGTCCATAAATTCAAATCTCTCTTGGCTTTCTTTCTATCACCTTTCTGCAGGTTAAACCAAGCTTTTTGACAGGTAGCTTAAGCTCTTCTACTACCCCAAAAATGAGAGCCAAAAAGTTCGGAGACAATGGTAAATATAACAATAATCTCTAACAAATTTATTATCAGATCTCAATCTTCAGTACTTGACGATATGAGAGCTTGTTTCTGTTTCTCTCAGTGTATATAACTTTTCTTGTATTTCTGCTCTGTTGGGTTAAATTATTTTCAGGTGAGCCTGCAAATAATAATATAGTTGATGCAAACATGAGGGTTTTGAGAGAGAGAATGGAGGAAGTGAAGAAGAAGGAGATGAAGAAGAATATGAAGATGGTGATGAGTAGAACAAAAGGGTGGGATTATAAGAGGAGTTATGAGAATAAGTACAAGAGAGAAGCTGTGATATCAGAAATTACAGAGACTATGGGTTTAGCTTGTGGTGCAATTGGACTTGTTTTTATCAGTGGTTCTCTTTGCATCTGCCTTGTCTCTCTCCTATCTCATCATCATATCTAACACTTAAAATGTAAGTTTTAGTACCATACCTCTTATATTGTATTCTTTCGATTTGAAGGATGATAATCATCTTTAATCTTTATAGGGGTTTGGAGTTTGAATTTTGGATTGGTATGTGTGAAAGTGTGTGTATGTGTTTAATTTATTCAATGAATTATCTGATGGACCTTTTCACATGTTGAAGGAGGCATCTTTCCAGAGTTGATTTCTGTAATTATATATGGAATTAATTTGTTTTGAGTAAGAAAACTTAAAATTGATCGATGATGGGTTTTGAAAATTGTGTTGTAAATAGTATGTGTGTGCTGTGTCAAAGAAATAATAAATCTCATGTAACTTAAGATTAGAAATACCTCAGTGTATAATAAAATATATAAGTTTGAGTTAGTAAAAATATTAATAAGGAGAGTCTTTAAATTGACCATTAAAGTTTCAATGTGATTTAATTAGTCAGTTTTAATTACATTCAAATACTTTTATTATATTGTATTAAATCTTCATTAATCCTTGTCTTGTAAATGTGATTTTAATTGTTATTAAGCCATCATTATATTTCTTAACAGTCACATCTTCTTTACTTATAAAAGGCAATGTTTGGTGTAGGTCAGCTAACCAAGATCAGATCACCAAGGCCATGTGATATTGAGCTCCATCCCTTAGCTCCTCTCTTCTATCTTTTTCTAAGTTACATTTTATTATTTTTTGTTTGTTATGAGACCCTGTTTTTTATGGAAATGATTCATTTTATTTTGGAAAGTGTCCCTTCTTAATTTAATAAGGGGTTGAGGGATATCTTGTAAGAATAGTGCCCTTAGATGAAACTCAAACTATAATTTTACTGTGTTTCTGTGGGCATTGTCGCTAATGATATGTACAGTGTAAGTTATTCACGCTAATAATTTCAGCTTGAATGCATTGACTTGTCTCATGTTCGTTTGATTAAAAGTCAATAATAATGTCTTAGCTAGTTTGATATGTTTTGTTGCCTCAATTCAAACTTGTCTGCTTTTCTTTTTCTTTTTTTCTTTTTTCTTTTTTTGAACAATAGCATGTCTGCTTTTCCATACAATATAAATATGCATACATAAATATCGATATCATTTAATATAACATCTCATTCATAATAGAAAATCACTTGATAACGAGATCTTATATTAAAAACAAGAAGTGATATATGCAGCAGGATTCAGTCATTCAAACCTAAGGATTGAAGAGGTAAGCTTTAGAACTAAAGTATATACTCCATTAGGTCTTTATAATAAGGCATCAACTAATAATTCTTACAAACTAATAAAAACAATTAAAAGTATGTAAATTGTCTTAAAATTTAAGTGTTTTATGATATTATCCTTATTAACTACCTTAAACTCAAATATCATATTAATTATCACTCTTTCTTACTACTCTTACTAAATATGGGTAGACATAAAAAAATAAATTTAATGCACCTTGAAAATTTGCAAAAAAAATTTTGCACCTTGAAAATTTGCAAATGCCTTTAAAAAGGATAAAAAATACTAGTTGGTTGGTGCCTTATAATGATGACAAGATGAATTTTATAATTATGGAATCCCTTGATTCCATATTTACAATATATGGGCAAATATATATTTATATTGATTTAAAAGAAGTTTTATTATTAGAAGTTAAAATTTATTTTCTTAATGAATCATTTGTTCTAGCTAGTGAGTGTGTGTGAATGTATTTCTATAAAAATCCTCGTTTGGGTGTTATTTCTCACCAGCATGATCACTTTTTATGATTATATAAAGTCTTTTAATATAAGAAGATTTATTTACTTATTTTAAAACATCGAGAATAATTAACTTTTTTTTTTAAAATGGAGCTCATAGGTTCGGGCAGGCACTAATGGCCTGAAGTTATAACAACGGGATTGAACTCGTGATCTCCTCCCACTTAAGAGATACTATTATCACTAGGCTATAAGGCCTTTGGTCGAGAATAATTAACTTAAAAAACGTATTCACAACGAACACAAAGCACTCAAACAACTAATTGCCTCGTATTATGTGCAATATTTTAATGTTTACTGTATGAGATGGTCAAATTACTTTTTATTTATTTTGTTGGTTAAGGTGCTTAAATAACCTTTAACATTTTTTAAAAGTGTAAAAATAACCTTCAACAATTTTTGGTATTAAAAGTAACCTTTAAGTTTTGAAAAGGGAGCACGCCATTAATTAACCGTTATTTTAACATTTTAAGGTGCAAAATAGCCATTAACTTATACCAAAAATGTAAAAAGTAACCGTAATTTTTTTTATGTACAAGTAATTGAAACTCGACCATTTGAATATTAATTCAGAGCTTTGGCCAGGAGCAGTTGGGCAACATCTTCCCTTAGATGCGTCCACCGAACTACCTAGACCCGACAGTTGGGCAGTATCTACCTAAATCCGGTCTGGTAAAAAATTATGAAATATTCAAAAATTCATAATAAATTCCTCGGACCTCAAAACATAATTTTGATCAAGTCATGCTGTTCTGGATGCCCTCTACTATTTTCTAAGATTTTATGGAAATTTTTGGAGCTCTCGAACCTGTCCGCATTTGACCTGTAACTTTGCGGAATTTTTTCCTCTTTATAAAAAAAAATTACAGTTATTTTTTACACTTTTGATATAAGTTAATGGCTATTTTTATACCTTAAAATGTTATGAAAATGGACGGCGAGCTCACTTTTTAAAAGTTGAAGATTACTTTTAATACAAAAAATTGTTGAATGTTATTTTTACATTTTTGAGAAATATTGAAGGTTATTTAAGCATATTAACCCTACTTTTTTCCATCTCCACTTTAAGTTAGGTTTATGCAAAACAAATTCTCTTTATATTTTCTACATATAGGAAAAAATAGCGAGAGCTTTTTTTTTTTTCAAAAATATTATATTGGTTAGAAAGATCTGAATTCAAATACTGCGTACTGATACTTTTTTCCTATAAAATCTTGTAGAATGTAGAGTAACTGAATTTTTTTATGTATAATATCAATTTCATCGACAAAAAAGCATATCAAGTGGTTTTAGACAGTAAAATTTTCAATAATAACGTTTTAACAACTTCCCCTTATTTTATATATATATATATCTATATATATAAGTATCTTTTTTTAACAATATGTGTGAAATTTTAATCTTGATCACAAATGATTTGTAGGGGTTGATTTGTGTTGAAGCCATGATTATCTCTCCCATTACTTATTTTTAAAGATATTAAAAAACAATAAGGTTACTAATTAAATTTTAAGGTATTTGTTGTAATATTTTAAAGCACTCATTACTAGCTTTTATGAAAAGTTTTAATGTGAGCTGTCCCAAAAATTCATGTCAAGATCTCGTATATGGAAAAATTATATATATAAACCTCTTGTTAATAATAATGTCGATGACTCTCACAAAGCAAAAATGACACGCGCCTATATCTCACTACAAGGTGGTAGATTACAGGTGAGAACCAATCTCATTATGCCAGAAACATATATATAACTTCACATATTTTTCGTGCATTTAATTGATTAAATTATTATTATTATTATTATTATTATTATTATTATATCACGAACATTTTCTCTTTGTTGGTTTGTTTACAAAAGAAAAGTGGTAGGGTTTAGAGGACACCCCTATCTTGTTGATTGGCTTTTAAAGGCTCTTTACATATTAGTTACATTAATCATGCTTATTTGCAATAAAGTATGAAACTTAAGTTAATGATTACATCATTTATAAAATCTTACCAAGAAGCTATGATGACTCCACGTTTTGATTCGATTAAACTTTAGAAGATGCCAAGATGAGACACTTGAGAGTCCAAGTTATTTCGGATCTAAACATGTGGTATATAAAGTATAATAAAAATATAATATTTATGGGTCAAAATAATTATTTCATTTTATTAAACTTGAATCAAGATACAAATCTGCATATTAAGTATTTTTCTGTAAACATATGATACCGATTGTTTCTATGGTATAACAATATACACAGTCATTATAAATGAATTAAAAAAGTCATTTTTATTAATTGTAGCTGATGTACGTTATTTTATGATGTTTGGACACCAAGTAGACTCTGCCACACTCAAATAATGGAACTTTAGGTATAGGTAACAAATAAGACAATTTTTCTTCATTTGTGAACAATCATGTGTAATATCCCACCTTAAAAAACTTTATACTGTCATATATGTATAGAGAAACATGTCAAAGGTAAATTTACACCTCCACCCTTTATTGAAAAGATATTATCTATTGTCCTAAATATAAGACTTGATTATAGTTCAAATTGCACTACAAACTATATGTCCAACATTTAGAACTAAACGAGTATATGTGATTCAAACTTAAAACACTTTTACAATAAAAAATTAAATTAAATATGGAATATGAGTTGTCATTGATTGATTCATTTGAGAGATTCCAAGTGGAGAAAATATATTTACAATTATTACTTTTTTTTTATTTGGAAATCTATAATGCCTACTACCATATATCCCATTTCAAGGGAGCCTAACTAAGTATCAAATTTCTCGATGGCATCAGAATTTCTATTTATTGATATGCCATTTTTGGAAAAGATATATTAAAAAAAAGGTCATAGTAAATAAGCCACATTAATTGTTCTTCTAAAGATTCGTTCCGAATCTCATTATGGGGGCACATGTATGTGTCACAAAACAATGCATTCTCCATGACTAACAAATCCAACCCAAATCTTATCCTTAATTTGTTTATTATGATAATTAATTAATCATAATTAATGGTTACAAATTCTTCTTCATCAAAAGACACGAATCTCTCTCAATCATTGTGTAAAAGAGGGTATATTTTTATGTATTGAATATATAGACTTGATTAGAGATTATAGGTGTACTCATTTTTTCACATCCACTTTAGTGTGCAAGTATATTGACACGTTTGTCATTCCTAATACACTTTTTGTTTGATGAATTGGAGGAAGCCAAGCAGATAATGCGAACTTTTTTAAAAAACAGTTCCATCGACCTTTTTTTTTTTCAGTTACTTGTGCAATTTTTTTGTAAAAAGAATGATTTATCTGTCTTTTGATTTAAAACTAATTTTTTCATTAATTTTAATTATAATATAGAGTAAGAGAGATAATTATGGGCAGAGTAAATAAAATAAATTAAGGATAAAATACTCTACTACTAGAAATTGGAAAAGAGAAATTTTAACATTCTACTTCATCTTATCCTCAGTAAAAATTTGATTGACTCCTTTTTGAGTGATTGATGAAGCTAAATATATATTTTTAAAGTATTTATATTTATAATTTTTGTTTAAACTAATTTATTTGACTTATAAACTTATATTCAATTTAATGATATACAATATATACTATGATAGATTAAGTAATATATTTAGTTTTTGCAATCGTTCTAAAAATAACTAGGTCTTATACTCCCTCTAGTCTTTTTCATAAGCAACTTTATTTCTTATTGTGGAAAACGAACTGATGGTTAAGATTAGTTAAAACAATGATTGTGTCAAATATCACGTTTTTATATTTCTAAATATGCTCCTATTTATGGAAAAAAGTGGGAGAGAGAATGTGTATAAAATATATGAGAGAGAATGTACAATAAATCATTGTACGAGTAGAGCCAGAAAATGGGTTGAGTCCATCGGGCCATTTCTTTTAAACCAGTTTAAGTTGAGGGTTAGTGTAACATCCCAAAATTTTTAAGGCCTAAATAGAGAATTTTTGGTAGACCGATGGTTGTACCCTAATGTTTTTTGAGGCTTAGATAAGGTATTTGGGATGAATAAAGGGCTATAATCAGTAGAGGGGAGAGAGAGCTCCTGACTTTTGAAGTGAAAGATGGGGAAGGATCTATGTGCAAAAAGTAAAAATTTGTCAAAGTTAGATGTTAAATTTTGGTCAGGTCCGGAAGCCCTGAAAATTTTCATAAAATCCCAAAAATTATTTTAGAGCATCCAGAACATTATGGAGCAGTCAGAATGATTTTTAGAGGCCCTATGAATTTTTAGTGATTTTATGAATATTTTATTAATTTTTGGCCATAAATTAATTATATCAGATATTTAGAGGTCTCATTGTTCTGGAATGGGATTTGAGAAAATTAGTATAATATTTTAGAGGATTTATAAAGTTATTTAGAGGTTGAGAAGAAGTCTAGAGGAATTATTGAAAATTGTGGAATATCAGTTTATCGCCGGTATAAGGGACTTTTTCAGAGAAAAATTATTTTCGAGAGTTCCAGACATCAAAAAATTTTAAAATTTTTATGGTAGCCTCCTGGGCTATTTTCGGATTTTTTTGTAAAATTTGGGAATTTTTCAATGTAAAATTATTTTTCTAAAATTTTTAGATTAAATAAGGTAATTCAGAAAAAACTATCATAAAATACTAGACTGGGAGGGACCCCAGACTAGCTGCACATTTTTCCTCCTTAATAATTAAGTTAAGAGAGCTCAAGGAGGATCAAAAAAGGACGTATGTCGTAAGGAGGGTTAAGGAGTGGAAATTGTTGACTTTTTAACAAATTTGGAAATTCCCTCCATGTCCTAATTGTGGCCTATAAATAAGAGGTCAC
>JBAGKO010000004.1:2311991-2329580 GCA_037177275.1 Acacia concinna | reverse complement strand
ATTTGTAGCGGTTTAGAAACCGCTACAAAAGGTGTAGACTTTGCAGCGGTTTAAGGAAACCGCTACAAATTAGTAGCGTTTTTTGGGTGTTGAGTAGCGGTTTCTTATAACCGCTACAAAACGGTTTGCAACACACAATTTAGTAGCGGTTTTTTGAACCGCTACTAAATCAATTTGTAGCGGTTAAAACCACTACAAATTACACATTTTAACCGCTACAAATGTGTTTTTTTTTTTTTGTAGTGCTTAGGCACGCACCAGGAGCTATGGATGAAGGTTCTACTTCGACAGGCAAGAAAGAGAACAACTCCAATCTTAACAACGTTGATAAAGCCCCTCTAAAGCGATTTCCAAGGTTTCCGGAATCTTACACATGAGCTGCGGACGAAGGCTCTACTTTCGCAAGCAAGGAAGGGAAAATCTCTTATATGAAAGAGTGTGTTGATAAAGCATATTTGGATCTGTTTTGCAAATTTGTGGAATCTTATAGGAACCTACGCATAAACAAAACACCAGTTGTTGAGGAAGCTCCTGCCCCTCTATGTGAGAAAGAATCTAATAGTGGGACCTCCATTAGGCTGTCTACAGATGTTGTTGAGGATTAGATGTTGTTGAGGATTTCCTAAGTAGCTCTAGTGAAGATGTTGAAGATTCAACCTTTAGATATGTGTAGGTTCCTATAAGATAAAAACCAGAGAGAGGGGGAGGCATTTAGAGACTAGCTGTCGAAGCACTGTCATCGTCATCTTTAATATCCACTCCAGCGATTTGGAACGTCTTCTTGGTAGATAAAAACCAGAGAGAGGGAGGGACAAGGTGAGAAAAAATAGGAGCATCTGGGACCTTCGACTTCATCAAGAGAGGGGAGGAGCAACTGCCGTCTTCAACTCTGAAGTAGGAGCAAAAAGAGGAGAGATTTTCAGAGCAAAGAGAGATGCCAGTAAGGAGCTGACCATGAGGACCAGATTAAGTGCCCGAGTTTGAGAAGAAAGGGAGAGAGAGGCTGGTCTTCTCTTTCCTTAAAGACTGAGGTGGATTTGCATGCATCTGAATTAGAAGAAGCTGCGGACGCACTAACAATTAGCTTCGTTCTTCAGTTTAAAGTTTATCTCCCTTTCCTTTGATTTTCATTATGGCGCTGAACTCTAAATTTGTGGATGCTGAGATGATATTAGGTTTCTAATTAATTTTATCTCATTTCCCCTTCTTTCATTGACGCTGCCGTGCGTGAGAATGTCTGAAAGTTTCAGACAAAAGTTGAGAGTGAGAGAGAGAGAAGGTGAGACAAGTCCTAACCATGTTCCAATGGCCATCCACCACTGTCTCTTCCAACCACCATGATGAAAATCTTCAGAGGGAGAGAGCGAGTGATCGGCGCAAGAGAAAAGTAAAGAAGGGAATGAGGATTTTAGAGCAATGTTGGGGAGCTTGGAGGAAATGAGTGTCGGGCAGCTAGAGAGAGAAAATAGTGCTTTCAATAATTAATGTTCACAATGGTCCATTGATAAGCGTAGCTAGTAAGACTACTTATAAAAATAATTTTATAAGTTATTTATTAGAAGCTCATTGACTTTTTCAGCTATCCAAACAGTCATTGGCTAAAAAGCTACTTCTTATTGGCTGAAAAGTTACTTATTGGTGTTCCCAAATACCCCCCCCATAGATACCTGCAAGAGTGTTCATGCACACTATTTGTCAGCAAATACTGATTAGTCCTACAAATCATCCTACGTGGTAATAAAATTGGTTGTAGGAATGAATGGAATAAAATGATCATTGGTTTTGAAATAGACTTAAGCGGACTATATCTAATTTAAAGGCTGGCAAATTAGTCAAAGATGTTCATATTATCTTTGGCAATTATAGTACAAATCATCCCCATGCCAAATTAAAAGAAATAAATTGCAATATTGGTGATGAAATGATTGTTTAAAGAGCTCGCCCTCAAGTCTGATTTTCCATTTTGGAGCTCTTTTAACAATGCATTTCAATCATCACCATTAATTATACCGCAATTTCTTTTAAATTAATTTGTAGCTAGGTGAAATGAAATGATGATTGATGATATTGATTTGGATGGTATAGCTTCTTGCACATGGTGAGAAGTATTGCACAAGAGAAAGTAAACATGATGAATGAATGGGAGAGGATGTTAATGATGAATTGTATGCAGAGGATATATATGAATTATCATCACCAGAGAGGGACTTTGACATAGATGTTATGTTTAAAACATATACAATATTTGGTGGTTGATTGCAAACAACCGTCATATATAATCATATGTGTGTTTTTTGCAAAACAACCGATATATGTGTGCGTGCAGCTTATACATGACATTTTTTATAGAAAAATCGTCATTATACAGGGAATAATGTATGAAGGTTTTTCAATCACCATTTTATATATGGCAATACAATATATGATGATTGAAAACTACTTTATATAGGCAAAACAATAGTCATATATAAACAATTATATATTTGCGTATATAATTATTGCTGGGGTATATAGTTTTGTCGCATACATGCGTTGTTGTGAAAATCATGCATGGAGCGAGATAGTTGGAGTGGAACGACATTTATGGTTTTTTTCTTCTGTTGATAAAATGATCAACGTCCATGTAAAAAGGTTACCAAAATACAAGATAAGGTTAGTAGGTCCATTTATATAATATGGAGAGCACTAACCAAAAAGGTGAGTCAATTACAATTTGAAGTGAAAGGAAAGGAGGGAAAAAGGAGAAAATTACAGTCCCAAACAAAAACTCCTTAAACGAAGGACCCGCCCATAGCAGGCACTGAAATGGTTAAGGAGAATACATTTCACTTCAAAGACACAAGATTCTCATGCAAAGGAGGAACAAAAAGGAAGCTGTCTATCAACCTAAGATAGGAAGGCACACCATAAAACTTGGAGAAGAGAAAAGTCAACGCAAGCCACATGATGTCTACACCCGACGATGAGGTGTTTGAAAAGTGACGAATCCTCAACACAGGAGAGCCACAGGAAAAGGACTAGTGTAAGGAGCATATAGACGATGCATGCTATGTAACTGCTGCAACAAAAGAGAACCTGAAATAAGAAGAAATCGAAAAATAGGGGAAACAAAAAACATAATATACTTGAACCAAAACAGATGAAGGTGGTGCGATAATAGGAGAGAAACTATGGCACCACCTAACTTCAAAGATCATAGTATAGGGACACAGGTTTTTTTTGGGCAAAAAACCCATGTAAACTTAGAGTGGGAATTGTTGATGTGGTGCCGTTTGATCAATTACCTTCAAAGACGGAACGAGGGCAACGAGAAGAGGGTGAGTGATGGCCAATTCTCGTGGGGGCCGGGGGGAAGGTGGCACATTCGGGTTTAAAGGAAGGCCGTCTTGTAAGAGAATGGTTGCTTCTGGAGTGGTATATGCCTGAACACGCATGTAGGAGAGAGTCTGGCGATTATGGATAATCAAAGGAAGGAAAGGAGAGCTGGGATAGGATACCAGAATATCAGGAGTGCATGCACGCCAGTGATGCAAAACTGAATAAAGAGGCAAGACAATATCATATCCCAAGCCGTTCCAGGTTTCCCAACGGAAGTCAAATAATCCATGAAATCTGAAAATAGCATAGACCCATCGAAACCAGAAATAATGAGGCTCATACCAACGAACCAGAGTAGGTTGCAGGTTAGGACAGTCCATGGCTACTGAAGTGAAAGATAGCAAAAGAAGGTCATACTCCGAGGTGAAGAAGACATCACATGATCATATACATAAGTGAGTGCGTCCCTCAGAATGCCAATGGTGGAGAAAACGGGCAAAATGAAAGTCATTGAAGGGGTAAACCAATAGGAATTGGTTCAAGTAGTAAGCGGCTTGGTTCGGCTTAACTAAGGCCTCCGGTTCAAAGCCTTGTGTATGCACAAAATTCCCATTGGGAGACTCTCTTACCACAGCCAGGTGCGCGACGTCGGTTGGATCTGGCTGTAGTTCGGGCAAAGCTCCGATGAATCGGGCGGGCAACCAAAAAGAAAAAAAGAAAGTCATTGAAGGGGTAAAAGCAGCGATGTTCCATCAAACATGTAAGAGGTTAAAACTGATGCTGAAATGAAAAGGAAATGGCAGGGAGGTGAAAGAATGTATGACACTCACTATAAATAAGTAGTCCAAGGCAATGAATGGTAAATTGACAGCAATAGAAATGGGATGAATGTACGTGGAAAGGGATTGAGAGAGAAGTGACTGTGGACAGATAGATGTGGAAAATCAGAAAAATGAGATGCAAGAGAGGAAACAGAGGGTAACGGAATACCATAATTATGTGTTAATTTAGGACATTTAGACTTTAGAGGGTGGAAAGACAGAGGAGGGAGGCAAACGGCGTTTAGTGGGAAGGAGTTAAAAAGAATGTGGCACTGAGGAAAGTAGGGAAAGCCACGGCCTGCAATGGCGATGAGGAGAACTTGGTCAAGTGGCTTCACGAGGGCGTTTATGTCGAACAAGCGAAGGAGACTGAGAAATACTTCAAACCAAGGCAAGCTACAATAGAACATTTATAGTTATATATCCATATGACAATTTTTTATTGGAGAACCATACCTCAGTGTATAAGTAACTTGAGGTAAATTCTGCTCATGACTCTATATTATCAATATATTTAATTTGTATATTATTTATTCTCAATTAACATATATTATTCAAATACATAGAGCATATTCAGGTAAAAAAAATATACATAGAGCATATTATTTTATGTGATCCATGTTATAACTAAAATCTTCCTTTATATATGATCAATTTTTTTTTATTTGTCACAATCAATTCTTTTTATTCAGACTTACATGATTGTTTATATTATGAATTTATTATTTCTTAATAAAAGCGTTAATTTTTCATGTGCAATTATAATTTCTCTATATATTATGATTCTTTTTTTATTTTTATAAAAATATTTTGGTATTTTTATTAATTTGAATTGTTAATCTGTCATAATGTTGCCACTAATATCAAGATTTAGCGACACACACATATATCATTCAATATGTAAATTTTTAAAATATCTTTCATAATACTTTTTATGGATTAATCCAATAAAAGTCACTCACGCTAGCATGAATCCTGATGACCTCATCCTAACAGTGACAAAACTGTGCTTCTCTTTTAGCCTAAGGTTTAATTGAACCCACGGAATCTAATTGGGCTTACCAAGTATTCTATGTGTACAAGAGATATGATCAAGTTAGAAGAAAAAAGAGATTAGTTAAGAAAGTTAAATAAATATTATCCCTATTTTATGTGAAAAGGGATAATTAGTATGTATGCCCTTATATATTCAACTAATTTTTAATTAGGTCCCTATAATTTTTTTTTCAATCATGTCCTTATTCTTTCTCATTTTTTAATCAGACCCTTATAATTATTTTATTTTCATCAGGTCCTCACTGTTTCAGCATATTTTTAATTAAGTCTTAATTGGCTTTTTTAATTTTAATTATTTATTATAATTCTATTTTATTTTTAGAAAAAATTATTATTATGATTCAGAATTTTAAATTATATAAATAAATAAGTATTACAACTATAAATTAAATAATATAAATATATGTTTAATTAAAAATTATGAAGAATATAAAAATAAGTCATAAAAAAGAATGTTGAAATAAAATATCATAATAATTTATTATTTATATAATATTAGTATTTATATTATAATATTTGATAAGATTATAGATAATAAGAAAAAAAATCAATAATGTTAAGATAAAGAAAATCAAAGTTATAATTCTTGGGCCAGAATCAAGAATATTACAATCTTTATGAAACCACCTCCCTTGGTCCACTGATTGAAGGCCCAAAAATCCTTTATTTCAAAGAAATAGCTCTAGTTTTAAAGCAAGCTATTCCTTCTCTTCTCCTTTTTTTTTTTTTAAAAAAAAGGTCTCATTTGATTTGATCTAAGGGTCTGTTGCTTCAAATTCATTACATTCTGTAGTGCAGTATAATGCGATGCAATACTAATTATATTGTAAGTGTTTGGTTAGATTTTTAAACAATGCGCAATGAAATATTTTTTAATAATTATTTAAAATTAATATATCACACAAAGTCTATTTTACGCTTAATATAATATTTATAAAAATAATTAAGAGTTATTCTACGAGGGTAGCGATAATGATAATGGTGAAAGAGAAAATAAGGGCGACGGCGGTGGAGGAGGAGCCAATGGCAGCAAGGGTAGAGGAGGAGGAGGAGGTGGGGGTAATGGCAGTGGAAGAAAAGCCGGTGACGACAGCAACGATAGAGGTAGTGGAGGAAGAGGAAGACGTGGGGGTAATGGCAGTGGAGGAGGAGGAAGAGACGATAGTGGAGGTGGGGGCAATGGTGGTTGTAGCGTAATATGGCAAGTGACATAAAACAATTGAAACAAAGATAAATGAAGTTAAAGAGTAAATTGGACTTTTGGAACCATACAATGAGATAGCAATGAGGATTTACATAGGAGATGTATGAATGAGAATTACCATTGTTTTGGTAATTAACATTACCATGGTAAACTCTATTACTACTATGTTAAAGAGCAACTAGACACTCTTATCTTGATAATGTAATCATAATTACCATTACAGGCATGTAATATGATTGAATCAAATAGGCTCTGAATTACAAATATATATTTATCCATTTTACCCTTAATTAATTTCATACATTACATTGATTAAAATGTTGACTTATTCCATTTATCCTCGGCTATTATCTTTATTCTCCCATGTCATATTTCCCCCTTTTTTTCATCATTTTCTTATTATTATGCTCTTTCTTACTCATTTATAAATAAGAATATTTTTTTAAAAAAAAGCCACATTTCCAACATTTTTATTTTTTAATGAATTTTAACTGTTTTGTAAACCATACAATTTGATTCAAATAACTTTATACAGGGATGAAGAGATAATACTCTCTCTCTCTTTTTTTTTTTTTGGTAGAAAGGAAGTAACATCATTTAAAACATAAATATCCATGTCCAATTGAAATGACAAGTTCAATCTACAGTTGCAATTGTTTTGAAGCTATTCACACCCTTTCAATTTTTAAGGAAGATAATGAGTATTTTTCACACAACAATGACAAATCATAAAGTTAACCAATTTTGTGAATTAATTAACTACATTTTATAATTAAATTATCTAAATTTTATACTTAAGATAGGAAAGCAATAACCTATTGTTGGCCAACATAAAAAAACAAAAAGAAACTTGTCATCGCTTAAAAATTCTCTATTGCAAATTGCATGAAATTTCTTTAAAAATCTATATAAAGCCTAAACTTTTGTAATTCTCTGTTACCTATATGTAATTTATCTTCAACCATAAGTAAAATATAAAACGTTTGTGTGTATATGTTAAGGATGAGTTGCAATGGTTAATCTCACCTACTTGTAGCAATAAATTTTGTAATTTGTGATTTTTCATATTCCCTCAAATTTTTTATTTTTTATAACTCATCTTCTATTACAAAAAGGGGGAAATATCATTTAAGTCCCAAATAGAGGAAATAATATATTGATAAATCCCATAACTTATAAATAGTACTCTTCACTTGTCAATTGAGATTTTTTGAATATTTTTTTAGTTGAGACTTTAATGATATTTTTACGGTTGATTTTAATCATTAGTTAATTAAATATGTTGAGTTGATAGTCTGAGTGTTGTGTCCATTATATTTGTTAATGTGCAAATTTTCTTATAAAGTTTAAAATCTAACTTTCAATAACGAGGTAGATAATACATAGATTTTTGAGGCAAACTTACATCTTAACAAAAAAAAAACAAGATGACATAAGTACTGTTAGCTCAATATATTTTATTAACTACCATTTAAAATTATAGGAGATAATGTCAAAGGTAAAATTACCCTTACAAAACTTCCGAAATAAAATTGCTCTTTGAAAATAATTTTCACGACGTAACCCTTTTATATAAAGAGAATAATATTAATAAAAATAAAGACAAACACTTCAAGTCAAAATCAACAATGAGCAGCAAAAATATATATATATATATATATATATCAGAAAAAACGATGCAGTAAAATAGTTAATAACTTGGGAAAATTCTAGAAAAAGATTAGGGAAATATATAAAAGACGGATCAAAGCTACGAAATGCGGAAATCCCAGATCAAACCTTTTTATACTTTTTTTCCTGAAATTATTACAATGCCACTGAATTTTAACAACACGAAGATATATAATTTACAATAAGACTACCTCAATTAACAACACTAGCATAACAACTCATAGCTGATGTTGTTAATTGATATAGTCTTGTTGTGAATTAAAAGTTTTGTGTTGTTAAAATTCAGTGACATTTTCGTAATTACAGGAAAAAGGTACAAAACACCTTATTTTGAATTTCGCAGTTGTGATCCGTCTTTTACTTATTTTCTTAATCTTTTTCTAAAATTTTCCCTAATAACTTCAACCTGTGTATGAGGAAGTAAGGGTAAGAATTAAGAAAGAACGAATTTTTTTCCCTTCCAACTAAGAAAGAACAATCCCCACCCCCTACCCCCAACTAAGAAAGAACGAATATAGTGTGTGTTTGGTATAACAATTTAAGATTTAAATCGGATGTTTGACATCTAAAATGTCTGCTAGGTATGTTTTGTACGATTGTCCATGTTTGATAACAGTCTAATTGGACTTATTTAGTATAAGTAACACCTTGTCTTGGGTTCGATCTTTGGGTAGTGTGTATGAAAAACATTTGGTTGGGAAGAGTTCCCCCCTCTAGCGTCTAATAGTACCCTAAGAGATTAATCCATCACCGTTCAAATGGGAGATACTCTGGGTCACACAGAAAAAAGATTTATCTAAAGAAAGCAACTATTTGCAGCATTTGTGTCCGATTGGTAGGTATATGTTTTGAACTTTTTTAAAATTTTATTTTTCATTTTTCAGTTACTACTTCTAGTTTTAATTATAAGATCCAATTGGATTTTTTAAAGAATTTTAAAATAGTTAACAATATTACTATTCAAACTATTCTATTTGACTTATGAACTAATATATAATATATGATTAAGTAATTTATTTTACTTCTTTAACTTCTCCAAAAAAAATTAACTGAACCTTATAATTAAAATTAGAGGATGTAATTCATAAATATAATAGTACATACACATATAATATATATAATAAGATTTATGTCATTTTTAATTATTTTCCATCAAAAGTTACTTTTAAACATATTAGTTAAATAATTTTTACTTTTACATAAATCATTTTTACTACCATTAATCCTACCATAAATCATCTTAAACAATCGCACTTTTTTCCTCCTAATTCCAAACACACCTCGGTCTATGTATCCATATGAGAAACGTTAATTAATTTTTGTCCAAAAAAGGAAAAAAGGGAAGAGAAGGAAACATCAAAGAAATTTCAGAGCTCCCCTGTGTTTGGTTAGATGGTATTCGGGTGCAAACCAGACTCTCTGCTTCTGCCATCTCGGAGAAGAAACGAAATTCGCACCCTTTTCTGGTTCATCTTCCCCTTCCTTTGACCAAAGCTTCAAAAGCTACACGAAAAGTTGATAACTAACAGATACAGTTATAGATCCATTTAATTTTGAAAATTTCACCTTTCTTTCTAATTTTGAGAAGTTGACAACCTACTAAACCCTATTGCTCGGAGATCGTTTGCCGCTAGCTTCATCCATCCCGTGTTCTGGGTCCGTGGTTAATTAATTTCCATGTCTCGGATGCACGTATATCTCGTTCTGGTTCTAAGCCTGCTCTCTGGAACTGTGACTTCGACATCTTCATTGGGATCAGCTCGTTCGATCCTGCGGGATGTGAACGATAATAGTAAAAATGATGATCCTCGAGATTATGCCGTTGATTTGAATGCGACGAGTTTCAGTGTAGTTTTGAAGGATACGCCTGCTGCTTTTGCCATTGTCGAATTCTTTGCCCATTGGTCAGTGATTATTCGCGAAACAAAGCTTCAGTTTTATGTCTTTTTATACTTCAAATTCATTTACTTTTTTGTTGGGTATTGAATATTTGTAAATGTTACCGTACATTTCTTCATGGAATTGCTCTAAAAGCTACGGGTGCTATATCTTTGGGCAAATTGCAGAAAGGTGATAGAACATTTGATCGGCAAAATAGATCTGCAAGTGAAAGAATGATATATTAATTCATGTGACAAATTTTTTATTTCTGAAGCCGCAATGAGAACAAGATGAAGCATTATCATTCATTTTTGTTGTCCTCTAGCTTTTAGTTTGATGCAAAAATCATTGTTCATGTGGAAAATATTAACAAGGGCTAAGGTGAAAGATAACAAGACAAAAGTGATGTGATAAATCAAAACATCACTTGTGCCTGCTGAAAAACTGCCATCTTTAAACCATTCGCTTTATGTTATCTTCATCTACTCTTTGCGTGTGGGTAAGGACTGATTTTGTAGATTATACTGTTGAGGGGTCAGATGCAATTGTTACCATCAAGTTCAACACATGATGAAGTTTGTAACTATCAGATTTTTATACTGCTATTGAATTTCAATACTAAACTGCTTTGTATACTTTCAACATGCTTCTGAGATGCTGTTGGAATACAATCCTACATCTATTACATGTTCTTGTGGGTGAATTTATTTGTAACAGGCTTTTAATTTAAATTTCCCTTTGCACGCTTCTCTTCTTTTCTAACATAAGAAACTGCTTTTATAATCCTTTTGCTTTTGGTTTAATCCATGGTTTTCACGTGTTTGAACTCCTAGTTGATGCCTTTCGTTTTGTCTTTTCTGAGTTCCAGCTCTTTATTATTGCCTTAATCTGTGATACAATGTTGCCTAAGCAAGAAATAAGTATTGTAATGATATATTTCTTGAATTTGCTGTGAGTTACATGCTGTATATTTGTCCTAATCCATATGTGTATACTGTAAGTTCCTGATCACATGCTACTACTTGATTTTATTTGAGTGTTTACATTTACTTTGCCTTTCCCTTAATGATTACTTGTTATGTATCCAGGATATGATCATTGTATTTATATTATGGCTTATTCATCAAATATCAAATTGACATTGAATAATTAGTTTTCTTCCTGCTTCACTCTGCGCTATATTTCATGAAAGAAGAGTTGCCTTATTTAGTTAAACCCAAAACAAGTGCTAGATTGTGTTTGTTTGACTCTTTTCCCCCTTCCCTAAAGGATCTTTTTGGTGTGTGTATTAAAGTGAGAAAATGTTGTGCTCAATAAGAAAACATTTTTCTCTGCAATCCAATTGATTTTTTTATTAAAATATTTCAAGTTTTTTTTCTGTTGTCTAAGTGGATTTACTTGTGTCCTTTACTTGTGTGGTAGGTGCCCAGCTTGCAGGAATTATAAGGTATTAAATATTAGTAGCTTAAAGATCTGGTTTAGGTTTATGAAGTTGCGGTCTTTCATTCAACTCATCACTACGTTCTCTCTGAATATATATTGCAGCCACACTATGAAAAGGTTGCAAGGCTCTTTAACGGACCTGATGCAGTGCATCCAGGAATTGTATTGATGGCGAGGGTAGACTGTGCATTGAAGGTATGTGCAACACCTATTCCTTCCCCTGAGCCTGCGATTGTGAGGGAGCCGCTTGGCACTGGGGTCCGCCTTTTTTTTTTAGTCTCCACCCACTAGATGCTATGCATTTTTCTTCTTCAGCAAATATTTATCTTTCAACAAACTTTACATGCTTTGAGGCAAAATGGTGTGAAAATCTGACTTCTTCTGCCAATGGTTAATGAATAGTTGAATTTGAAAGCATTGGTAAAAGCATCAAGGATTTTTTACTCCTAAACTGAACTAGAAGAGGGAGCTTTGTGACACTTCTTGATAGAAGGAAAAAATTAGATAATCCTAAACTCGTGGACAATTGAAATGGATATCATGTTCTTAATGTTATATAGTGGCTAAACACGCCTTGGTGATTTGTCCTTCTTTTCACTTCTTTGGCAGCACAGATAAATACTAAACTCTGTGATAAGTTTTCTGTTGGTCACTATCCCATGCTTCTTTGGGGTCCTCCTTCTAAATTTGTTGCTGGTAGTTGGGAGCCTAAACAAGACAAAGTTGATATATGGAGGATTGATGATGGACGCACAGCTGATAGGCTGCTTAATTGGATCAACAAGCAAATGGGCAGGTATGAGGTACACATGCATTATTGCTAATGTAAATCTGTTACCATGCCTTCCAGAGGCTTACACTAAAATCTATTCTAAAATTTTCACATAAGAATCAAGTGTTGGCTGTGTAACTCAACATATTGGGATAGCCATCTAGTTGATGTCCATTGACAGCTTTTTGTAGTAGATTTTTTGGCACAACGTGGCTATTGCCAAGATTCAGGGTCTCTTAAGCCATTAAATAATTAAGAATGCACCAGACAGGCTTCAAATTTTCTTTTTCAATTTCTGTTTATAATTAGGGTATGCAATGACGTGGGCAGCAGGATAAAATTGGTCATTCAGAATCCAAGTTTTGCAAACTAAGGAGTATAAAATTAAACCAAATTAGTTCAAGAGTCTAGAAGTTTGTGGGAACATTTCTTAGTGCATCTGATGGGACATACATTGAGTGTAATTTATTTTTCAGAAAAAAATATGTGAAATTGATTTATACTAATTTTCTTGTTTATAACTTAATATTCTTCTTAATATTGCAGTTCATTTGGCTTGGACGATCAGAAATTTGAAAATGAAAATCTTTCATCCAACGTGTCAGACCCTGAACAGGTCCTTTGACAATTCAGACATGAACTTGATTGGATTTAGTTTAATTCTAATTTCCTTTTTTATTTTTTTAAATATTTAAATGTATGCTATATATATATGATGAAAGATTGCAAGGGCTGTCTATGATGTTGAAGAGGCAACTGCCATCGCGTTCGATATCATCTCAGAGCACAAGGTGATATTTTCCCCATTACTTTCTCCTTAATTGGTTATTTGTTTTGTTTTATTTTTTTAACATGGATGGTAGAGCAAATACTCTCTGGTATGCAGATGATAAAGCCTAAAACCCGTGCTTCACTCATAAAATTTCTTCAACTTGTGGTGGCTCATCATCCTTCTAGGAGGTATGACAAACCACCTTTTATCATCCTCTGCATCTTTAGTTTTAGCGTAAATGTCTTTTCCTCTATTCTGAATCACTTATTTCAGATGTCGGAAGGGTGCTGCTGAATCACTTGTGAGCTTTGATGACTTGTACCCAGCAGATTTGCAGTCAGCTCATAATCAGGAAGATGACAGTGGAAGTGCTGCGGCAAGGAACTTTCAGATTTGTGGAAAAGATGTACCTCGTGGGTACTGGGTAGGATTAATAATTTCTCATGTTCTGTTCATTGGTGATGTATTGGTTTTTTGTTAGTTGTGTGGCGCTGTGAGGGTGTATTTTTGTATTGGGGGTGAAACAAACTTGTATGTTGTATTTACTTGGTGTGGCCAACTGTTGTCATATTCATTTAATAAATCCCATTCTTTAGAAGTATAAGTTATTAGCCAAGGCTGGATGAGAAGAGAAAATTATTTATAATCTTAGTATATCATGTAATTATCATTTGAAATGGAGGGTTTGTGATTGGATACAACGATAACAAGCCTTATCGAGTTGGCTACATGGACAGCATGTTGCCCTTGTACTCTATTAACAACCAAATCTAGGGTTTGTAATGGGATGATTGGGATTATTGAGACTAATTTTCATACTATTTGTTCAGGAGAGTACTATTATTGGTAAAGGTGTTTGAATTTAAGGTTGAGTAATCTGATGTTACCATGTTACTGATATTTTTTACTTGAGATGCCTTTGGTATTTGCATTCCTTATTAAGGTTTGCCTATGAAATTGCTTATTATCAGTCTTAGGAGATTGCCCTTGATTATTATGATTTTTATTAGTTAAATTATTTGAGGTAAGTTATTGTTTTACTTATTTTATGTTTAAATTCTGTGTCACTGGCGCACTATTTTCTGGGTTATAGTATATGCCCATGGGTTGTGTGTTATTGGTTATTGATACCAAGTGGGATCCATGAACCTGTGTTGAAATATCTATATATCTATATCTATATATAGTATATAGTCTCCAACAAGTTTCACTATTCATGAGCTATTGATGCTCCGTTGCATGGAACTCACGCTGGTTTGCTTTAATAACAAGTGGGGCCCATGCACTTGTGTTTGACGTATTTCCAGTGATAATGGCTCTTACCCGCCTACTGATATTTTGCTCAACATAAAATTTTGCTTGCCTTGGGTATTCCCGCAGGAGTTTCTTTTTTAGTGATTTCCCTCTACAAAGTATTACATAGTAGCTCTTAGGGTTGTATTGCAATTCTTGAAAATATCTAACCTTGTTATACTCTTAACTAGAACTATTATATTCTTTAATCTTATGCTGTCTGATATGTGAAATTGCTGCTCCTGTGTTTGTATGACTTGCCAAATTACCATCTTGATTGTTAACCACCAGAGGACCTTGGATCTTATGCTATTTAGTCCATTTTTATTTTTACCATGTCTTTCCTCTTTCCATCAGTCATTTTTTTAATAACTTTGTGCTTGTAAATTGAACTTTGATGTTGTCACTAGACGTAGAACATTCCTGATCAATTTGGTTTACTTATACTGTTCTTCTGTAGATGTTCTGTCGCGGCAGCAAGAATGATACTAGGGGCTTTAGGTACTGCTTTGCCTTCTATATTCATATTTACGTTTTCACTTCTACATTATGGTTATGCTGATGATGATACTGTTATGAATGTTGGAAAATAACATGTATTTAGTGGCTTCACCTCTCTCTTTAATCTTGGACTCTCTATAGTATGCCTTGTCTTATGATTCTCGTGTCCTCTTTCTCAGCTGCGGTTTATGGGTTCTCCTGCATTCACTTTCAGTGAGAATTGAGGATGGAGAAAGTCAATTTACATTTAACGCTACATGTGATTTTGTTCACAACTTTTTCATCTGTGAGGAATGTCGGCAGCATTTTTACAAGATGTGTTCAAGGTAAAATTAAATCAAGACTACATTTCAGTGTCGTCATTTAAACTCATAAATTCCCTTTTATCTTAAATAATGTTAATTTCCAGCATGTCTAGTCCGATCAACAAAGCTCGTGACTTTGCTCTGTGGTTGTGGAGTGCCCATAATAGGGTTAATGAAAGGTTGATGAAGGAAGAAGCATCTCTGGGAACAGGTGATCCCAAGTTTCCAAAGATGGCATGGCCTCCAAAGAAGCTCTGTCCTACTTGTTACCAAGAACTTGGCCGGATGACCAACAGAATCGAATGGAACAAGGATGAGGTCTACAAGTTTTTGACTCGGTACTACAGAGAAAAGCTTGCATCTCTATATAAGAACAAGGACATAACCGAAAATGATGGAACTGAAGTAGCTGTCGAAGATTTAACAGCATCAAGTAATGCACTTGTGGTGCCTTTAGGAGCTGCATTGGCAATTGCTATTGCTAGCTGTGGTTTTGGAGCACTTGGTTGCTATTGGCGTTCCCAACAAAAGAGTCGGAAGTATTTCCACCAACTACACTCTTTAAAGAACATATGATGATTTAGAGGGTAATGACAAGTCACAGTATTTTAAACTTTATGTATTGAAGTCATTGGGGTAGATATATTTTCATATTTTCTTCGTGGGTAGGCTTCTAGGGATTAAATTCATGACTTATTGATCATAAAAGCTTTGATACTACACTAAACCACTTAAATCATAGATGTTCTGGAACCATGTCAGTGACACTTTAGGATATGAGCTGAGTTTCTCATTGATGTTTTTCCATGTTTCAGGCCAAAGGAGAATTGGAAGTAGAATTAGCTGAGAAGAATACAGAAAAGGTGAATATCGGCTTTGTTCAAATCCAAATTATGGTCACTTGTTACAGAGAGAATAACCAAGGTTCTTTTTGAGATGTATAGGATATGATTATTAGCTGCTTACATTTGGGCTAGATTATTATTTGATCTTGGGTCTTCTTTTCACTAATTTTCCTTTGGGCAATGGTCACGTCTAGTTCTGCTTAGAAAAATTAGGGATGAAGGGGCTATTTATCAAGGTATGAAATTTTGTGTTGAGATTAGTTCTGATTCCTTTTCATGATCGAAAGCAACTAGTTTTAAGTTGTGTACACCATTAAAAAAAAAAAAAAAGCAACTTGCATAAGTTAAGGGCGAGAGATTACATTCTTGATGGTTCATTTTATACCAAACACTTGAATGGGCGAATGAACATCAGCCTTCTTGTTATTGGTATTGTTTATATTCCTTCTTTCTTTTTGGTTACAAATATTATATATATAACACCTGAGAAAATTTCAATAAAGGATTATCTGACCAAATTTATTTCAGTCAAGGACTAAAACATTATGAAATAGGATTAAAATGAAAAATTCAGGCATTATAATGGCTCTTATAAATAGAATTGGAGAAGGAATATATAGAGAACCAAAGTTGAAAACGAACTTCAAAAGAATTGGAGGAAACCACAAAATATTGTTGAACTCATTCATTCTCTTAATGTAAGCATAGTAGTAGGTGTAATACTAACATTAATAACACTCCTATATCTTTGACAAAAAAAAAAACATTAATGCTCCTATATATTCCTCTGATCCTACTTTTAATATTTTTTACAGTGAGTAAGGAAAACCTTACTCTCATTAACTCTATTATAGGGCTATGAACTATAGAGTACACAGTAGTTATTCAACGATGACACATATTAAAGCAAGAAATCAGATAAACTTCCATTAATTTAGAACTCTTTTTTTGGCCAGTACATTAATTTAGTACTCTGAACATAGAACTGATACACACTTGCATTAAAGCGGAACACGAAAACCTATCCAACACTACATAGTTCAAGGAATAAGCCAAGACTAATACTGCATTAATTATTATTTTTTATTTTTTTTAGGAAAAAATAGAGAAAGTACATCCTCACACTCACGATCTAAAGGTGGAATCGAAATTCTTATCGATCATTACACCTCTCTTTCCACACCTATATAGAACAATTTTTTGTCTAGGGATAATATCTATATATTTTTAACAGACATTATAATGCATGAATTTTTCAGTTTTTTTTTTCATGTTTGCCTTCGTTAATTAAAGGAATTATTAACTCACACTCTCGATCTCTCCCCTTAAATAATAATATTTTGAAAAGTCTTGTTTTTACATATTTGTTCTTTTAACTATTTTTTATCTATTTAATTGGGTGATTTATATCCCGTAAAAATATCAGACAAGAGTATTATAGCGCTAATTGATATCTTATATATACCTAAGGGTGTGTTTGGTATGAGGGGAGGGGAGGGGAATTGGGGGATTTTGCTTCACTCCCCTTGTTTGGATAACAAAAAAATTTAGGAGGGGAAGGAAAATTTTTCAAGATTTTCCCTCCCTTCCCCTCCCAACCCTCCCCTCCAAAATTGGGGGGATTTGGAGAGAAAATGTTATATTTTGGCTTCTATTAATTAATATGAATATGATCTTTACTTTTTTTTAATATGTATAGGTTGTCTC
>JBAGKO010000004.1:2299467-2311891 GCA_037177275.1 Acacia concinna | reverse complement strand
TTATTAAAGCTCAAAATCAGATAAATGTTCATTAATTTAATACTTTGAACATAGACATGATAGACACTTTTTTTTTAAAAAAAAAATAGAAACATTTATGTTTTATTGAATGAAAAAAATCAATAGAAAGTTTCTGTAAAAAAACAAAAAAAAATCAATAGAAAGTGTGAAACAAAAACCAAAACATTAAAAGTACCAAAGCCCATACAACATAGATGTGTTTGGATTAAAGATTACAATTGATACTTTTGAAAAAGTAAAATTGAGTAAAAGTAAGATTGAGTAATTTGATTTGTGTTTAGAATATAAATTGCAGAAGTTACTTATGCAAAAGTAAAACTTATTTTATTAAAATTTTCTAAAAGTTACTTTTGATGGGAAATGATTGTAAAGGGCATGATTACATATATATATATATGGGTTACACACATATATATATCTAAATATATTGTTATATTTATATTATCTCTGGTCCTAATTATAAGACCTAATTAACACTTTTGGCTCCCTTAATATTTCTAAAAAAATCAACTAGGTCTTATAATTAAGACTTGAGGGAGTCTTATTATATGTAAATATAGTGTGATATTTATATGTTTTAATTATAAGAATTAGTTGACTCTTTTGACTTTTTTAATCTTTCCAAAAAAATCAACTAAGTCTTATAATTAATTAAGACTGGAGGCTCTTATTTACATGTAAATAGAGTATGATATTTATACTATCTTCTATCTTAATTAGAAGACTTAGTTAATTCTTTTGGTTTCCTTAATCTTTCCAAAAAAAAAAACCAACTGGGTCTTTTATTTAAGACGGGAATGAGTCTTATTTACATGTAAATATAGTGTGATATTTATACTACCTTCTGTCTTAACTATAAGATGTAGTTGACTATTTTAGCTTCCTAAATCTCTCTTAAAAATCAACTAAATTTTATAATTGAGATTAAATAGGATAAAAAATGACAGAATTTTTTTTTTTAAAAAAAAACAATTCAAATGTTGCCATGCAATGGGATGAAAGCAGCGAAAATGATGCTTATAGAAAAATACACGATTTCCCCAATTGCACGATAGACTACAACGTTAGCACTATAGACTACAACGTTAGTCCAAACATGCATTTTTCTTTTCCACCGTAAATGCATATTGGAGTCTGTGCAATCCTGTGAATCGGACTGGTCATCGATGATGGGCCAAACACACCCATAATCTGAAATCCTAAATCAAAGTCAGAAGGACAAATGCACTGTAATGATGAACGTAACCAGCGGAAAACCATAACTAAAGTAAGGGATAGGAGTTCAAAAAACCATCCTAACAGTCTCATTCCATGTGACGAATTTATCAGATATCATGTGAACGGAAGATCAAGAGATAAACATTGAAGTAGTGAAACACACGAAAACCAATCGATGAAGTGAAGGAAACAAAGATGAATTAATAATGCTGAACTTAATCGGCATGTTAAATAAATGATAATGCGTGAACTGGATTAATTATTTAAGAATACCCAAAGTTCGTTTAATGAGCATGCACCGATCTATATATACCGATTGCAGACGCATGCATGGCCTATGGTTCAAATTAATTAAATCCCAGTTCGTCACAATCGCAAGTTGAAGGTCAGAACTCGGAAGCTGATCTCTGCAAGCAAAATGGGTTGGCTGTGTCTCGTGGAAGCTGCAGTAGCGGTTGTTTCTGCCGTGGCAAGTCTTTTCATGGCCGTGGCAACTTTTTTAATGGCCGTTACGATCTTTATATGAAAGATAGCATTATGTGATATCCGTAATAAGATGAATATGTTTTTGATTTTGTTGTGTCTTTGATCTATGAATATTAAATAAATAGTTCTTCCTTCTTATGAATGTTTCTTACTACGAGTATTTTTTAACAATGAATAAGTGGTAAGCAGCTTATAGCTATATCTATCTATCTATATATGTGTGTAGTCCTGCCTACGTGGGATGAGGAAACAATTTTTTTTAGCGTAATTTCATCTGAATTTAGGAAATACCTTTTAGTTGATTCTTGTTTAAGAGCCATGCATGGCCCAAAAAAAAATTCTTGTTCAAGATATATATATATATATATATATGAAAGAAGTTTTTTGGAATACCTAAAATAATGTTTAATTAATAAATACACATATTTAGGGTCTGTTTAGCATGATAGATTTGGAGGAGGTGAGGTGAGGAAAATATTTTATAAGTTGAATCCAGTAAAATTAAAAAAGTGGGGTTACAAAATTTTTTAAACATTTCTCTTCCCTCCTCTTATATCAAACAAGCTCCTAAGAAACTTATACATGCTTATACAAGGATTACAATAATCTCAAATTAAAATTTTAGTAATATCTTTTCACTAATTTTTTTGGCCGGAATAAATTTTGAGGAAGTTGTTCGAAAAATGAAGTTAATTCAACAAGGCATGTAGGGGCAGTTCTGTCTTTTTATAGGAATAGTTTAACGAACCCCTCAACTGTCCCTCTCTCTCTCTTGCTTTCCCGCCTTGAGTCCCAACAGAAACCAAAACCTCAGCAAGAGAAGACGAAACCTTCTCTCAATCTCGAGCTAAATCAATGGCAGCCTCTGTTATCCTTCTTCTACTACACACTTTCTGCTTGTTTTCTTTTACCACTTCTCTCTCATATGAAACCGTCCTCGACGCTGCCGACATTCTCTCCGATTCAGGCTACACCTCCATGTCTCTCACTCTCCTAGCCCTTTATCAGACTCTTCTTTCACAGCCACCTTCTCTAACTATCTTCGCTCCATCCGATTCTGCATTTATAATATCCGGTCAACCTTCTCTTGATCTCCTCCGTTTCCACTTCTCTCCTCTTCCGTTGCCCCCTCAGAGCCTCCGATTGCTCCCCGCTGGCTCCGAGATCCCAACATTGCTGACTAACCGCTCTCTCATCCTCACCGGTTCACATTCCAATTTCGAGATTTCGCTGAACTACATACACATCATTGGATCGTCGCCGATTTATGAGAACGGGCTTTTCCTAATCTACGGAATCCCCAGTTTCTTCGATCCCAATTTTCAGTATACTCTAGCGTCTCAGGGACCTAGCCCTAATCCATTGGGTGGGTTGACGAGCCAGACTATGAGTTCCTCCTGTTCCTTCGGTGGGTTGAAGAGCCAGACTATGAATTCCTCCGATACCTTCGGTCAAGCCATCGAAACGCTTAGATCCACAGGGTACTCTATGACGGCGTCGTTTCTTGGTTTGCAAATTAACGGAATTAGCGATGAGGCTGGGATGACCCTTTTTGCTCCTGAAGATGAAATGGTGAAGACTCTTCGTGGGAATTTCAGCGAGTATCCATCGTTCTTTCTTCGCCATGTTGTGCCATGTAAGCTTCTCTGGAATGATCTGGTGAACTTGAACAACGTGTCGGAGTTACCAACGATTTTGGAGGGTTTTTCCATCAATGTCACGAGCTCTGGTGGTGTTTTGATGCTTCTGAACGGAATCTCAGTCATATTTCCGGACATTTTTCACAACGACAAGCTTGTTGTTCATGGCGTAAGTGACGTTCTTGTGGCGCATTAGAAGTTGAAGAAGCTCTCTGATCTTATGTACTTCAAAGTTGTACTTTGATCTAAAGATACTCCATTGGCTTTTTTTTTTTTTTTTTTAGTACTGATTGCTTATTGGTATCAACTTCTGATTCAACAATCCACACCATTGTGATGTAGTTCATATTTGAGTGGATTGTGCATCAAAACTGAGCTTTCACTTTTTCTGTATGTGGGAGAGTTCAATTGCTTAGAGAAAAGACATCCTTTGCATTTTTGTACATATCCAAATTCATCATTCCACTTTTTGTTGCCTGATTTTTTTTCCCTTTATTGATAGCTTTCTTAAAATAAATTGCTGCTCGTAAAAAAATATCGTAGAATAAACACGACTAGTAAAAGCTTCTTCATCTTTTGTTTATTTTGCCAACCAAACATGTGATCACATAAACGTTTAGTAAACATTTTAACAAATTCTGTCCACGTGCTCATTCCTTATTATCTGAATGATTTATTTTAGATAAACTGAATTTAATCTTCATGTCATTGAAGCATTTAATGGAAAATCTTGGAATAATTTCATTATTAAAAAAGTAGACGAAATATACACAAGAAACCTTTTTTGACGCAACAAATTTGCTTCTTCTTCTGTTTTTACTATATATCAATACAACCTATATATATATATATATATATAGTAAGCTCTCTTGAAACTCAAATGGTGTAGCTTCGCTTCACCTTGGTTTCATCCCCTATTATGTGGGCACAATGAAACATTAATGACCTACTTCCTTTTTCCTCGTAATTTTATGTTGTACCAATCTATACCTCCCCTGCTGCATTTGACAGAGATGAACTTGAAATGTTGTTGCTGTTGCTGTTCTTGCTAAATCTATTCTTTAGTTTTTGTGCAAAGGATGGTTTCACAAACTCCTCCTCCCTTTGGGGGCGGTTTGCATAGAGAATCCAGAGGACAAGACAGAGCAAGACACCAACTGAAATCAGACCAAGCCCAACATTTATAACCTTAAGATAATGGTTCAATGGAGGACAGTAACTTGATGTGATTTCTTGGAATGTTTCCCTCACAAAATCGCAATTTTGAAGGTTCAGTAAAAGCGGCGTGTAATGTTCTAACGCATAGCTCTCGTTAACCGCACCCACCAATTGTGAGTAAATCTCTGGCGTCACCCTGCCGACACTGCTGCAAAATCCAAATTCCGTTACCTGGCACTCATACTTCTTCCAAACCTGAAAATTTTGATCAAACCTTTCAACTCTGGCTTCCCATATGATCATAGGCAGAAATAGAGTGAAAAAGATGGAGTTGTTAGAACTTACCAATGAGGCATTGGAGGAGGAAACTTCTTGAGATGTACATTGACGCTCTTTGAGCTGAGAATCGAAAGGGTAGCACAAAGGCGGCATCGCAGGACCGGACTGATTGTAGTAGGTTGAATCTTTTGGCGATGCGTTTGCATCGGCGATGCTGTAGATGAAACGATTCACGACACTTACGATGTTGGTGACCACTTCTTTGCTCTGAACCAAAGTCTTGTTTGTAGTTCTCTGGTCAACACAGGGAAGGATGTTGCTAAGAGCAGATTCTGCATGAGGATTCTCTACCCATTCTCCCATAGCCATACATGTATCAGAAATGGTACTGAAATAGAAATATTTTGATCATATAAGTAACAACCAGAAAATGAACAATGTTGTAGTTTAGTTTAATATTATTATCTTGTCCTATGATAGATTTGTTCTGGATTAAAGTACAATTTTTAGCAAGGGTGGTTAGAGGTAGTAAAGTCAACAGTGGTCTTGGTTTCTCTTAAAAATTTTCAATAAATCCGGCTTACAAAAGTTTAGAAAACTAAAACAAAACTTGTTAGGCATAGATACCAAAAGATTTCAAAAGTAGGTCCCACTGGAAAGTCTGTTTATAAATATACTTCACATGTCCATCTATGGTTGGGTTCATCCACCAAATTTTTTTAACTAGAAGGTCTACCTAAGATGAGTGCTAAATAATAATGAAACAATAAAACAACAAAACTCATATAATGTAAGTGTACGAGTAGGATAAATAAGAAGACTAATTAAAGTAGTCATTTTTTATTTCTAAAAGTAAAGAAAATATCTGAATGTCTCAAAGTCAGGAACTTATTTTGGGAGGAAAATAACTGCTTTTTTTGTTGGTTTGGCTTACAAGAATTTAGCAGACTAAACCAAAACTCATCATGCATATACATTTAAAAATGTCAAAAGTAGGTTCCACTAAAATGTGTGCTAATAAATACACACTTGAATGTTCATCTGTAGTTGGTTTGATCTACCAACTATTTTAAAGACTGGAGAATTTCTCCTAGTTCCTCACCCAAAATAAAAGTTAAAAAGCAAATAAAAAAGAATATGGTGTCTTACTTGTTAAATATGAGGAATACCCCACACAGAATGAATGTGACAGCAACTAATAACCAACCACTTATAACAAATCTGCAACATTTTAAAACCAAATGTGAGAGGTGAGAACATGATTAGGATTTGGACTGTTCTGGTACAAACAGGCCATAGGCCAAAAAAAAAGCTTACATGAGAATTGCATGTTGGTGTCCACGAATAGACAAACCTACAAAAAATATATTGATTGATTAGTCTGTTATAAAGCAGACTTCAAGGATACAAATACACACACACACACACAGATAAAATGAATTTTTAAGCTACTACAATGAACACATACATAGGCCAATTAGAGCTAAGACAAGCATAACTGCTGCAACTGTTATCAAAGCCGAGCGCCTGCAAGATATCCAAAGTTTAGCACTCAAATACTGATTATTATATTTTAATTCTAGCAGTTAAAAATTAAAATAGAGAGTGCCAAGTTTATGACATACACAGCATTGAACACTCTTTTGATTTTGACAGAATTTTCATCTGTCTTCTCAGACAGGGTATTTGCTGCGGCGTTCAGATCCATGTTCAAATTGTCAATATCATCCATGATATCAGATGGGAGAAGCATCTGAGCAACATTTATAGTCTTTGCAAGGGAGAGATACTCTGTGACATTTCTCAGAGTTTGCACCGTATAGTCAGATTGATTGACGACGTAACGTAGGGTTTGCAAGGCTTCATCATGGAACTTATCCTGCCCAACAGATAGGACAACACACCCAGTCCTGTATGATATGAGATCAGGACAAATTAGCAAGAGAAACTAGTAAAGATTCAACACATTGCTTTTATAATAGGTAAAATATATAAAGAAATAAAACCATGTTCATCAAATTACTTTCAGTTTCCAGTTCCTTCATCATGTTTCCATAACAGGTTGCAAATGCTGAATACTAATTTGCATGCTTAATTATCCTATGCTGGAAACTGATTCCCAGAGTTTCAGAGCAAGTAAATGGTGTGACGACAAGACTATTATCAGATTAATAAAACCGTTTATGGTAATGATCCATATATTATAAATACTAAATATAATTATAAAAGGTAAGATCAGATGTATATAAGTGAAGATTAACAAAATTGGGTATAAATCTGCAATGAGAGGACCAAGATGGGAAGCATAGACAACATAACATTATGAGAAGTTAACAAAAGGAACATTAAAATAGAGTATTACGCTGCGGCGCAGGTGAATAATATGAGCAGTATGAGACAAATTCTCTGCGAATGATTTGAATCTTCATCCTTGATGTTAATTCCCCATCCACAGCATAAATGAATTATAAGAGCCAAGCCAAATGAAAGAAACCACAGGACAGCAAGAATGAAAGCAGCAGCACCAGTGAACCCAACTGACTGCATAAAAAACAGTTAAAAGGATTATTCATTTGAGTGAATAGCAGAATCTGAATCTGCTGGAAAGTAAGTAAATAAATAAATAAGTGTTATATGATAGACAGATAACCTTGGAAATGAGATTCTCAAGGGGCAAAAATAGATGAAACAAAAATCATTGCTTAAAAAGGTTAGAAGGCAATAAATTTAAGAGAAAATGGAGATAAACCATTTTTAGTTTGATCAATTTGCAAATATCTGTCAAATGGAATCCCAGAAAATCCCCACTGAACTATTATGACCTTTCAGAATTTAAACCCTTCTGTATATTTTCTCATCAACAAAGATGCCATCTTACTCTCTGTCATTTATTGTTTCTAGGAAAATGGGCGTTCCCAAATAGACAAATAAGTGTCCAAAAAGATATCTCTAATAACAGGATTAAAGAAGAAATGGACAAAATGGTTCAAATCCTATGAGACGATAGTTTAGAAAGATATTTAATAGTAATTCTAAAGCTGTAAGCATTAACGAACACCCATAAATGTTCATGACAGAATTATGAGGCTTGTTTATAACATGAGAAAATCCGGATCTGCCAAAAGAACAATGAAAAAGTAGTAAAAGAAAGAGAGTTTACTTAAGGCACGCAACCTCAGTGCTGAGAAAAACAAAACAGAAATTGTTGCTCAAAATAGGGGGAAAAAACAGATTAAGGCATCAAGAGTAGAATAAAGCATCCATTTCATAACATAAACAATAGAATCATGGTACTTACTGCCCAATAATGCTTATTGGCAATGTCCCAACCATCGCGATAACGTCGAAAACCTCGAAGAATGTCAGGCCTTTTCGTCCTGTTTGCTGCCAATATAAGAGTATCCTCTGTTGACTCTGATTCTGGAACTGGTGCTATAGCCGCTTGTGCGACTTCATTCTTCCATGGACCCAAATTCTCTTCTCCTGAAACACGCAACAACAAGGGATCAAAATAGATTACAAAAATCTTAAGATCCTTTGATGCTGATCACAGGGCTCCAGGACCCTAGTTCTACTCCAATTTTGAGCCAAAAAAAAAACACAAGTAATTACAAGAAGACGTAATTAAACTAGGTGCCAAATAAAGAAGCATCTGCCTTATTTGGCTTGTAAGAAAAATCTACCAAAATGAAATGTCACAGACTTTCTATTTCAGGGACCCCAGAGAAGCACCCAGCAGGAAAATAAAGAATGCGTGTTTAAGCTCAATTCATTTATTATGATCTCATTTCGGAATATTGACGGTAAAATGAAGCTCAGGTTCCATCCTGAATCTTCCAAGCAAGCAAACAAGTGAGAGAAATAAATATATACGCCAAACCCATTATCGTAGTAGGCGAGAGTCAAGCTCACAAGGAATGAGAACAAAGCTATCTAATCGATAACCAAAAATTGCAGAAAACCTGGAGGAAGACGAACCTAAGATAAACTTGACGGGATGCCTGATCGACCCAGTTGAAGATGAAACCGAAATAGAGCTCACCGATGGCAATACAAGTAAAGAGAACAAAAATAAAGAAACCCTGTTAGATGATGAAACGAACGCCTTCATTGCTGCAAAAGAATACTTCAGCGTTCACCTCAAAAGAGGCAACTCCACCATTTTCATTTCCCAGTGATCAAAGAGAGAGAAGAAACAAAAGCCAGAACAGAAGCAGAGCATGAACAGTGTAACACTCAAAGCGCGTTGAGCATTGTGTTTAAGAGGTTCAATATGTAACTAGAGCGAGAGATTTCAGGGATTTTTATAGAAACAGAGAGAGAAAAGGAGAAGAAAGAAGAAGGAAGGGAGAGGGGAGAGGGGAGAGGGGAGAGAGTCACACATTCACACATGGTATTGCGGGGTCTGCGAAGAAGATTGATAAAAAAGGAACGAGAAAAAGGCGGGTGTCATCAACAAATGGTGAGATCACTTTAATTAATTATTAATTAATTAACTAGTTAAGGAGATTTCTCATTGTGTCTTTAAATCCACTGGATTAAGCAAAGTCAATCACTTTCCGTCAGAAATAATGTACTCTTATAACAATACATTTTCATTTCACCAGGTGAAACTATCTGAAATGGGTAAATAATCACTCATGGATTAATTATTTTAAAATTATAAATCATTTATAATACAATGATACACAATTTGTAAATAAAATTTGAGTTTCTTAATCTGTTTTTTTTAAAAAAATTAATTAACTTTTATATTAAAGATACAGGAAGCAGGTTTTTTTATTTGCCAAAGCTGAAATTGGTAAATTTGATTATGCCATTGGCTTTTTATATTCAATGAAACTGTTTAAATATATTATTCTACAAATAGGCTAAAAAGATTAGATACTCGGATCGTATGGTCAACTGTTCAATACAATGAAAATAAAAAATGAAAAAGGCAAAACCCAATCACCTGTTTAGTTGTTCTTGCCTTGTGCTGCAAATTGCTGGGAAGATGGGCTTTGCTTGTACCATTTGGTTTTGTCTTCTTCTGCTTTTTACGCCTTTTCCTCTTTTTTTTATTTTTTATTTTTCTCTTAGCTTTATGGAGCTCCCACGACTGCACTAAATGTGGTATTTATTTGTTTTATTAAATAATACACTCACCTCTTTTAAGAGGATGTAGTAGACTTTTTTGAAGAATTTAAAAAAAAATTGATTATATTACTTCAAAATAATAGAATATATCATTTATCTTTAAACTATTTTATTTAATTTATAAATTAATATATAATATAATAAAACACAACATATCATAGATAATTTATTTTACTTCTTTAACTTCTTAAAAAAAATTAACTTAATCTTATAATTAAAATTAGAGATAGTATAAATTTAGAATTTCACCAAGTTATGTAAAGTATGTTACTTCAATATATTGTTTAATACTAGTATGTATATTTAGATATGACAACAGATATTCTAGTTAAAATTATTGGTTAAATAAAAGAAATTATGAATTTATTTTGGTTTAAAGAAAATCATTTGTTGATTTGAAAGGAAAAAATTACGTTATTTGAATAAAATTTAAAGGCAATATGTGTGATTGCCTTCTCTCTTTTTTTATTTTTTGAACAGGGACTTCTTCATAAAACATAATTGGTCAATTTTTCAGGAAATCATTTTATTTTGTTTTTTTGCTTCTTTTCGAATCACTAATGATCATATCTAGCCATACAAATTTTATTATAGGTATGATTGTGGTGGATGATGATGATGATGATTCAGTCTCTTAATTTATAAAGTGAGCCATGCTTAATCAAGAAGTTAGTTGTGAACTCAGTTGCATAAAAATTTAATATTTGAATTGAATGTAAATTATTTATTTGTATAATTTATTAATAAAAAAATAATTTATTTACAGAGATTCATATTATTCTTTTTAAAAGTTAGAACCGTTTAGCTCCACTAACACTTAGCACCTTCTTAAATCTTGATTTAAAATGGAGGTTCCAAGTACCACTCTGATTTTTCTTTTTTCATTTCATTGGGTTAAGTATAGTGAAAACAAGTTATTAATCCTAAAGAAAAGTTTAAATTATATCTTATAAATAAAGTGAGAAGGTGCGAAATGGTTAGCACGGAGTTAGTAGTTCCGTTTTCCAAGAGAGTGGGAAGTGGGAACAGAAACAAACAAAACGGAGGAATATGGGAGAATGTAAACGGAACGGCATGTTGTTCCGAAGGCGTGGACAAAGAAGGTATTATCTGATGCGATTGGGTATAAGATAGACTCATGCACCGCCATGATAAGAAAAGAATCACATTTTGTAGGAGTAAGGGCGGGCCGGCAGGTGGGTCCCCCTACTAGCCTTTTGCATTGCGTGTGGTGGCCAATGAAAGGAATCCATGGAAGTTGCAAGTGAAAATATATAAATAATTAAATACTCTCTCCTCTTTGACATTGTTTACGTATCTATTAGATTTAATAATATTAAATACTAATTAGTTTCCACAATTAAAAAAAAGTTGTTTATAGAAATAATGGGAGGAAGTATGAGACACATTTAAAGAGTTTATTAAAAAGAATTAGATATGTGGATAACTTAATTTATATAATTAAAGTTAAATAAATATGTCTTAAATTAAGAATTAGATAGAATAAAAATTGCTAGTAAAACCAAGATACTCAAGACTAGATCAAAATTAATTAAAATAGTAATTTTTAAGAGTCAATTAAGTTCGAATAAACATAACTACTATTAAAAAGTAGGTTTAAGGCTCATCAAGCATTCAAACTATTTTTCTAGGTGCATCGGTACTCTAAAATATTCTGTGGTACACCAAGCATTTTAAAATATTTTTTAAAAAATGCATTTAGGACTATAATTTTTTTTTACATCCAACTATATTTTTTTAAGTATATTCAATACCATAAATTATTTAAAATGTTAAGTGAAAATTTGTATATAAAAAAGTATTTTGAGTTGATGGACGCACCTAAAAAAATACTCTTATGGGTGATAAGTGCACCACAAGACACTTTTAAAATATTATATACACTGAAAACAATATTTTAAGGTGCTAGTTGTATCTTAACCCTAAAATATATACGCATATTGATATATAATCTAAAAGGAGTATACTTAATCTGCTAGAAAATTGATTCCTTTGTCTAATCACTGGTTTAGCCTAGGTTTTAACCTTTATTCATAAAATTCATGGTAAGTTCATTAAGTTGTAAAGAAATGTTTTTTTTTTGGCACAAAAAAAATTACTCCATTCCTTAAAGTAGGATATAGAATTAGGAGTGCTCGTTCTAGAAATCTCACCCCAATCTTATTCATTTTGGGACAAGATAATCTTGTCATGAAAAATTTGGGATGAGATGCGGACGAGCTTTATCCCATCCCAACTTTTTGTCCCGTTCCAAAATCATCTTGTTATCATTTTAATTAACATATATAATATATCTAATATTTTTATTTCTAACTAGAAATCTAATATTTGTATTAAATATATAACTAATATATTTGTAGGAATATATTATTTATATTGAAGGATGATCTTTTAGAATATATATTTTTATATATCAGATTTATTAGCAATACAAAGTCTTTTTTTTTATCATTACGCTTATT
>JBAGKO010000004.1:2279242-2289834 GCA_037177275.1 Acacia concinna | reverse complement strand
AGTATATGGGACTTTTTTTTTTTTTTTTTTTCTTTCTAAGTTAAATGCACTGAAATTCAGGACTTAGATCGGAGTTTTATTATCCTAGTCCTGGGTTTGCATCCCCGGGATTTCCCTGTTTTATTTTATTTTTTTAAAAAAATTATATTAAATAAATTTTTTATATTTTATTGTTAAAAATAATCATCTAACAACAAATAAGGCCATAATAATTATATAAATTGATCTAAAATTTAGAAATAATATTATTGTTATTATTTTCATCTTCATGTTTTTACAATATATATTTAAGTTTAGTATCGCAATATATGCAATTTAACTCCAACTAAATATATTATACACATATTTTGAAAAGATAACTCAATTAATAAATATAAGAATACACAAATAAAAAATAATTTAATTTATAAAATATAAAATATAAAAAATATTAAAAAAAAAGTAAAAACCAAAACTGAGACTAAATTAGGATCACCCTCCCTATCCTGGTTTTAGTTGGAATCACTGAATTTCATCCAATCCTGCTAGGACCGAAAAACTTCAGGGATTAAAACCCTGAGACCGGCCAAAGTCCCAGGACAGATTTTTTGCCCACCTCTACTTAAATATTAATATATTTTATATTTTTTAATTATTTATTCTTATTCATGCCAAAGAAAGCCTAATAATATGTCAACTAGTGTGACCCGGCCCGTAATTAACGCACACTTTGTCACATTTGATTTATTTGCATTATTCAACGTTTCATTGCTTAATTTAAAAAAAAAAAAGAAAGGATTTCCCCTCATCATTTGTAAGTTATTATTACGTTATTGGTACCTATAAACTGTTAGTCAAACACCCAAAATCTTAGTCAAACATTTGCAGCTTTTTAACATTTTAGGTGTAAAGCAACATTTCTATTTATGCCATTTTTTCATTATCATAATCAAACACGAGTATTTAGGTTGGATTCATGACTAACCCTAGTTAAAGATAGGAAACTCTGAAACGTATGAAAAATGGCTTTCAATTTAATTCTATCTGACATAACATATACAACTTGTTTACTGCCAGCTTATGTAACTGACACAAGTGGATGAGCTTCTACAGAGTTATAGATCTGTAACTTAATTACACGTGGATAACAGCTACGCAGGCTTGCTATTACACTGAGCTGCTTTGTTTGTTATGCTAACAACTCTCGATTATACATGTTAATGACAACTTAATAGGTGTGTTTGGATAGAGAAAAGAGTGGAGAGAAAGGAGAAAAAAATCAATATTAGATTTTAAAACTTTTATAAATATTTAAAAAAAATCTTACTATTTTTAGTAATTTTTCTCTTAATTTTCTTTCCCCTCTAATTTTCTCTCAATCCAATTTTAGTATCTCCAGCGCTGCAATAGCATCAGATCTCAAATTTACCCCTTAGATGGAGAAAAAATAAGAAAGAACATGAGAAAAGAGTTATCCCACAGCGATGTCATAGTATCAGATCTCAGATTTGGCCCTTAGATGGAGAAAAATAAAGAAAGAACGATGAATTTAAAAACTTTTATAAATTACTATTTTTTTAAAAGTTTTATCCTTTAATCTTTTGTATTTTTTCTCCATGCAAAGCTGTCAGAGTACCTTATTACGACTCTTTTATCTCCACTGAGAAGCAAGGCACTCTTGTTCGAATTCATCCAATTGACTGATTGGGCCTACCGTTGAACTATGTTCTACTAAGCCAGAATACAGAGAACTAGAGCAGGGCTGGGTTAGGCTGCCAAACCAAATAGGCTTCGACACATACTGAACAAGATCGGCCCATTGGGCGAACTGAGAAACTATACTGTGATTTGGTGGGGTGCGCCAGGCTCGTGCAGTAGTGCAACGCATGAGCGACGCGTAAGGATCCCAGTAGCAAGCTACTGTAATGGACCCTTCCCCTTAAAAAAATTAATTTAATATCATGTGGGCCGATGGCCCACGTATCAGATATTAAACTGATAAGAACAGATACTACACTTGATCTTAGCCAAAAGGCCGAGAAAGGTATGCTTTGTTACGTTGGTGTCTTTAGCTTTTATAGCAGCTCAACCCTTCGCTTGCACAACCACTCGCCGATGTGGGACTAAGGTACATCTTTCATTCACCGCCAAAGTAAGAACAATAGAACGAGGGGCGAGCTTTACAGAAAACTGATAAGCAAGATCAACAACTTTTTTTTTTTTTGGGTACCGCTTCCTTGAGAGCTCCTTTACAAGGTGAGCTTTTATTTTTCTGTTGTCCTGCCATTGATGATTAGTTGTTGGGTTCCCCTGGATTCTGCGTCTTAGGGAGTTTTGGTTTAAAATATTTCAAGTTTTCTCTTGGGTTTATCTTCATCTTTAATATGATGGTTTTTTTTTTCCCAGGAAATTTCCAACTCCTTGCTCTGAAGCATTGGGATTTTGTATGACATTTTAGGGGCTATTTGTCATAGTCATAAAACTTTTCTGCATCATCAAGTCCGTCAGATAAGGAAAAATTCTTGTGTCACTTTGTTTCTAAGCCCTTAAAACACTGAGGGGAGACTGATGAACCTGCAAAAATAAACAAATGCAATGGAAATTAATACCGAAACTTTCACATTGGAAATGAATTTTATTGATCACCAATACTGCTACTATATTTGAACATCATTGAAATTATGGAACTAGTGCAAATTTGGAGAAATATGGTAATGCATGTGGCATGTACAATTTAATTGACTCAAGCTTTGTAATGAAACCAACAACAACATATGACGTAGGTGTGAACTGCCAAATGTGAGTGGAGTCCGTGATGATTACATCGTTCAGGAAAGCCTCCTACATCTCACATTAAAAATAACTCTGATTTCTCCTGCCGTTTTCCAGATTCAAGTTCCAACAAAAAGCTGAAGTAACCTACCTATAAGTTTGAGTCAAAAATAACAGTGAAAATAGGGAAGCTTTAAAACGTGGGTGTTGATTTTACATAATCCACATCCTGGCTGTCGAATTCGCTCGAGGGCTGACACACAGTAGCGTTTTTCTTGATTAATTTTGGTGACTATTGTGTAAACTCCATCCAAGTTGTGACTTGCAATGTGGAACTTTAGAACCAAAAAAAAAAAAACAGGTCATAGGAGGGTCCAGGTGTTTTTATGGATGGCTGCAAATGATGGTCGCTAACTTCTTTGATCTGCCCATCAAGATTGGATACTGAAGAACCTTAGGTGTAAAAGAGGTATGCGTAAGGACTGGAATTTAATTTTTGCTGTATGTAATTAGTTTTTCTGGTACTGGAGAAACTGAGAGATTAGGGTTATGAGACCTGGAAGGAAACCAGTTACAAGTTATTATGCAGTATGTAATGGATGTGAAAGACGCATTAGAAGTTAAGGATTAAGGGGAAAAATATGGATTGGAAATAACCTGCTGAAAGTAACGAAGTTGCAGATTGGCTTGCCAAGTGGAGCTTCCTTCAAACCAACATCCCTCAACTGCCAGTTGAGCGAATTGTATAGGGACATGATGGTCAGATCTTGTTCAAGACTTATAATGATGAGTTTTGTTTTGGCCTCTTGCCCAGTTATGCTATTTTCATTCTATCAAGTTGACGATTTAGGCTAGTATGAGTAAAACATTCACTATCCGATGGAGATTTGATATAACAAATCGTAGTAAACTAATTGTTCTATACAATTAAACTTTATATTATAGTTAATGTTAAATAGACATTTGCCAAGGGATAGTTAAAAACTTTTACAAATATTTTACATATTTAAATTCATAATTGCCAAAACTTCCACAATAGATAGTTGGTGGAATAAATCCCAAGCTTTTCTTGAAGCCCAGAACCCAACCCCATTAGATGCTTTAGCTTTCCTGATCACTGCATTAACTACGCCAACATTGCTAATTGATTCAAGTGATCCCAGTCATCAGCTTTTCCTCTTGCTCCATTTTTCTTGCTTTTCTACTTTGGCTGCACTAACATTCCCTGCTGGTTCAATGACCAAACTGTCAAATTCTCACAGGGCTGAGGCGAATGTGACAAATCAATCCATAAATTTGAAGGTTGATGATTCCATATAGCCAGTTGACCTTACGATAATAATATAGTGATGGGTGTGCTCCCTATGAAATAACTCAGCTAGCAGGCAAAACTGACGTTCTCAATTCCTTGAGATTTTTCCATATTGTTATATACATTGGGCAAGTCCTTACAGAACTAACACAAACAACACATTTCCCTAGATGATCAAATGAAACTCCTTGAACATAAGGTCGGTTCCAAAGATATAAAAACTAACATAATATATGGACCGCAAATTGCTACAATTAAAACATATCAACTACCTTCCACTAGAGTTAAAACAAATTAATTGAAACGTGATGCAATTATTAATTGGAGATCACTGAAGGTCAAGACAGACGGTCCTTGTGATGAGGCTTAGTTCACTGGAGATTCTTAACAAGACGGAATGTAATGGGCCTAACATGAATAAAAATAAAAATAAAAACTAGGAGGAAAGAAAACAAACTTAAAACTTAAAGTCAAATGGTCAAAACAGTTACCTGTCCAAACAATAGTATGCATCTTCACCGTGATATTAATACAGACATTATAAGTTTTTTCTTCTGCTTGTATTCAGTATTCACTACTTATCATATGACGTGTAGCAAAACTAATAAAATTATATCTTTCAGCCCTTGGAATCCAATATCAACACATTTGAACAACAAAATTAACAAAAAGTATCAATATGAACCGATGCAGTATTCTTCATATCATAATTTTCATTATTGAAACCAAGGATAAAAGAACTTACCTAATAACACTTCTTGTCAAGGGAATCTCATTCCTCCTACTACATTACCAAATAAACTAAACTAAACACCAACAAAGATGCAGATGCATAATGGAACACTCATTTTACTAACTCAAACCTGCAACACAAATCCTTTACAAAAGTTTATCTATATAAAAACCAGTTACAAGATGACCTTGCACAGTCCAGGCAGAAAATATGAAAAACTATACGATTAAAAATGGATATTTCTTAAGCCTCGACTCCTTACTTCCCCATCAGTCAAAATAGTATTACAAAGATGCTGACATCATCCACAGAAGCCAATCTGCCAAAAGTGAAGTTGGAGAGGCATGATAAATGTTGATTCTGTTTCAATTTTCAAACTCCGAGCAAACTAACAACGCAGAAGAAAATTTTAAGGAACTGAAAATAGGACAAAAACAAAAATACTTAATCTAGTAATTTAAACTAAAATCAATAGGATCTGCATGCATGGCAAACAATAAAGAAATCTTTGATATTCCTACAAGTTCCATAAACTTTATATGCTGAAAGACAGCCTTTTCCACCTGACAAGCAACCGTTCTTGACCAAATGTGTAGTCTCAAGCTGAGTTTTGAGTTGCATTCTGAGGTATTGAGCGCCGTATAGATCCAGACGAGTATGCATATTCCACAACTCTGCTTTTGAATCTCTTATTTTACCTTAGTCATGGAGCATATCCTGGTAAGATGATTGATAACAATGCACTTCATCAGGAGAGCTTCAAAGTTAGACTTCCAAAATTTTGATTTTGCTCCAACTTTTCAGTGTATGCACATTCTATCAGCCATCTTTCCTTATTTCTTCTACTATTAGCTACTTCTTAAGTCGTGCATATCTGAGGTTTAGTTCATATATGATCCACTAAACAGTCATGATTATAACTTCCAACCAGATGAGATAAAAGGCATAAATTGACCAAATCCCAGCAAAAAACCGTAGCATAGAAAAATGAGGTCAATTTTCTTCTTGAATTATTGCAAGAAACCACTTGTACAGTTTATGAACTTGCAACTAAAAGCAAATGGCTTGAAACAGTGACACTAAATAAATGTAACTCGCAATAATTTAGTACAGACAACAGCTACACAGAAGGACGCTCACACAGAAAAAGAAATCACAGCTCGGAAATCCAAGTTAGCCAGTTATCATAGTTCCAGCACCCTGATCGGTCATTATTTCCAGAAGTAAAGAGTGTGGTACTCGGCCGTCAATGATACTGGCAGTTCTCACTCCTTGTGCGAGCGATCGGACACAGCAATTCACCTTGGGGATCATTCCTCCAGCAACTTTGCCTTCTTCTATCATCTTTTTCACCCCCGATATGTCAATCTCCTTTACCAAGCTCTGAGGGTCATCCCGGTCCTCCAATATACCCGCAACGTCGGTCAGCAATATCAATTTCTCTGCACCTAGCGCCGCAGCTAATTCTCCAGCCGCCGTGTCAGCATTGATATTATACGCCTGGCCAAGATTATCGGCGGCCACGGACGTAACCACCGGAATGTGATTGTTATCAATGAGTGGCCGGAGAACCGAGGGATCCACCTGGGCAACCTCACCAACAAATCCCAATTCGGCGGCTTTGGTGCTTGGGCGAGCAGTCATGAGCCGTCCATCAACGCCTGAAAGCCCAACGGCAGTGCCCCCTGCCTTATTGATCAGCGACACCAGGGTCTTGTTCACCTTCCCGACTAAAACCATGGACACAATCTCCATTGTCTCAGCATCCGTAACTCGGAGGCCATCACGGAAAACCGCCTGAATGTTGAGGCGGTTGAGCCATTGGTTTATCTCCGGTCCACCGCCATGGACCAGTATGGGGCGAAGACCGACATAGGAGAGAAGAACGAGGTCGTTGATGACGGATGCCTGGAGTTCCGGCGACTTCATTGCAGCTCCTCCATACTTGACGACAATAGTTTTTCCTCGAAACTTTTGGATGAAGGGGAGGGATTCGGAGAGAACATCAACGCGAAGCTGATCGGAGGCAAGTGAATCAGGAAAAGTGGGAATTTGGACGGATTCGGCGACGGCCGAGATAGAGACTTTGGGAAGTGAAGAGAATGAGAGATTGGGATTAGTTGGCCGAGAAGGTTTTCTGTTAGGGTTTTTGGAGATCAGAGGAAATGACGATGGAAAGTTCGCAAGGGTTTTAGCCACTAACATCATGGAGGAGTGAATGAACTATGAAAGTATGAAACAGAATGCGGCGCAGATACAGATTATAACAGTTCTTTCGTAACGACAAAAGCCAATATATATATAGAGCCAAGTTCCCGGTTTACCACAGCCAATACTCCTTGATTGTAAGGTTTTTTCATTTTTTTTCCTTTTAAATATACAACAGAAAAAGGAAAAGGAAAAAAGAAAATTGCGTTGAGTTCTTGAAAAAAAAAATATATATTAAAAATATCTTGTGAAATCAACAAAGTATATTGAGGTCTCTTTTAAATTTCTTGTCGTTAATTCGAATTGTTTAATCGTCCAAATATCCTAATTGTCAACGACAGCTGTTAAGGTTGTTACGGGCCGCCCATGAGGATAGTCGTTAACGACAGTTCATGAGTCGACAACCCATAGGTTGTTAATGATAAGGCCGCATTCTATTATTGACAACTAATTTCGAGGGGTTACTATCAATAATCATAGAGGTTGTCGTTGATAATTTGGGTTATTTAAATAATTGAACAATTCGAATTAATGAAAGAAAAGTCTCAAAGGACTTCACTGTGATTTATTGATTTCATAAGTTTTCTTTTACCTATATTCCTTTAATCGAGACCTCAATGCAATTTTCCCAAAACAAAACTTAACTATATTTTCTATTTAATTAATTAGTGTTAGCACTTGAGATAGATAGATTGATATTAATTTTTTTCCACCGAAGACAGATTGATATTAATTAACATTAAAAAATGATTTTCCTTTATTAAAAAAGGAAAAGTCAGACAAAAGTTGATGTTCGAAAGTTTTACTAATTAGAGATGCCTAATATAAAGCCTAAATAGATAAAGCATTTAAGAATTTTATTGTGGTTATTCTAAAGTTATAGTCCCTAGTTGGTCAATAAGGGGCAAAAGGATATTTGAGATATTTGTCATTTTACAGAATGCCCTCTCACATTTTAAACAAAATCTTAAGCCGTCTCACTGGCTAGCCAACGGAGCTCCGGCAGGAGCAATCATCCCTTCGACCAGCTAGCTCGGGGGGCTCCTACATGACTTTAACTACTTGTGTATTAGCATTTAATGAAATAAAACTACTTAATGGGGAATTAAATCACATATAACATTGATTAAGAAAAATGACAAAAAGAATTTGGTATTTCCCATAAAATGAGTTATAAATTGTTTATCAAGCAAGTTATTAGTTCTTTTTCTATTATTTTTCTAAATATATGAACAAATTATCTTAGAACAAATTATCTTAGGACATGCATACAATTAAGAGGAATTTGGCAATCCCCTTTCGGCTTAAGCATCAACCACTTTATTATGCTCTATGAAAATGTGGTGAATTCGCAGATCCTAGTCCTAGATTTTCATGTTTTGAATCTGGAAGGCAAACTAACAAGATTTTTTGAATTAGACTCAAGATTGACCTTTTTTTTTATAAAAAAAAATATTCTATCCCCAGTCAATCTTAAACCATTCAAGTGTCGCCCATCTATCCAGTCCCCCTTGTATACTGTACGAACTAAATTTTAGTGGGCCAAACCAGAAAAACTGTTGGACTGGGCTACGATGCTAATTCAATAATGAACTTCCACCACTTACAAAACCCGCTTCCGAGAATGCCAGGAAAGATTGGACCAGTACAAGGGTTGATTTATGGTTTGGTGGGGTGCGCCAGGCCCGTGCGGTAGTGTAAAACATGGGCGACGCGCGAGGACCCCAGTAGCAAGCTACTGTAGTGGACCCTCCCCCTTAAAAAATTAATTTAATATCATGTGGGCCGATGGCCCACGTATCAGATATTAAACTGATAAGAACAGATACTACACTTGATCTTAGCCAAAAGGCCGAGAAAGGTATGCTTTGTTCCTTGGCTTTCCTTGCCTTTTATATTGCTCACTGCTTTGCTCACATATCGACTCTCCGATGTGGGACTAGATTAAAGCTCTCATTCACGAACAAAGCAAGAACAATAGACTGGGGTGAAATTGCATTACAATATAATGGCATCGTTAAAATAAATTCCAAAACATTCAAAGTGGAGAGAACAGCAATCAAGGATCAGTTCAAAAATTAATAAGAAATCATTTTCTTACGATATCCTTATTTGCTATGCTCTCCTCAAAATATACCTGGAGGGCGTCCAAATTTGATTGACATCTATTATAGATCTGCTGAATATTAACTTCATTCTATTCTGTTCTATTATACCCCTCTTTTAGCTGACTATATTATACAGAATAGACTCTTTAAAAAGAGAGATCCAGTGCATTGAAGCTTACCATATTGTTAGGATAACACAAGCGTAGTGAAGAGGATTGGGAAAAGGTCTGATCCTATTAACTTGGGATAATATAACAAAGTTTTGAGATAAACTAGTCAATTCGGGAAAAGCCAAGTGAGCTAGCTCATTGAGTACACCCACAAGTTATACCTATTTCTGAAGAATCTGGATTTCATGAAGTTCTTTTTTTCTGGATGAAGTAGAGACATAGTGTATGTTTGGTATGACATTTTTGTCTAATAACCTCCGATTTAGCAGCCTGCAAAGTCCGATTTTGAAACAAAAAATAGAAAAGTATATGTTTGGTTTTTCAGTATGCAAAATGAACGATATATGCAAAACGTGGGATTTATTATAAGCAAATATTTCATACTTAATGACACGTGGAATGTAGTATTTTTAAAAAAAAATTTGTTACAATTTATTCTATTCGGTTTTAATTATAAGATTCAGTTGACTTTTCTAGAGAATACTAAAAAAAGCTAATTATATTATTTTAATGCATTAAAATTTATCATTTTTCTTATGGACTATTTTATTTGATTTATAAACTAATATAGTCCCTATATTTCTATTTATAAGGGCCAGTTAACTTTTTTTTGAAAAATTTTAAGAAACTTAATTACATTATTTTAAAGCAGTAAAATTTATCATAATATATTTATATGTAATAAGACCCCATCCAATCCTTATTATAAGACCCAATTGATTTTTTTGAAGAGATTAAGAAAACAAAAAAAGTTAATTAGGTCTTACAATTATGACCGGATTGTTTATAAATATCATAATATATTTACATGTAATAAGACTCCCTTCAATCCTAATTATAAAACCCAATTGATTTTTTTGGAGAGATTAAGGAAACAAAAATAGTCAATTAGGTCGTATAATCAAAATTGAGGACCCAATTGGGTTTTTTTTAGAGAGATTAAGAAAGCGAAAATAGTCAACTAGGTCTTATAATTAGGACTAGAGGTATTATAAATATCATAATATATTTACATGTAATAAGAATTCCTCCAGTTCAAATTGTAAAACCTAGTTGATTTTTTTAGAGAGATTAAAGAAGCGAAAAAAGTCAATTATGTCTTATAATTAGAACAGAGGGTATTATAAATATCACAATATATTTATATGTAATAAAACTCCCTCCAGTTTTAATTATAAGACCCAATTGATTTTTTTTGGAGAGATTAAGAAAGCGAAAAAAGTCAACTAGCTTTTATAATTAGAACTAGAGGTAGTAATTAGAAGATCCAAATTAATTATATTCATAATGAAATTAGAAACCAAATTATA
>JBAGKO010000004.1:2258152-2272209 GCA_037177275.1 Acacia concinna | reverse complement strand
AGTGATGAAATTCAATTAGAGTTTGTTGTCTCAATATATGGTATCTAAACTATGAGATATTAACAAACATTTAAGTTGGAACCGAATAAACATTTCGGGTTTATTCATTAAGACTATGACCCATTAAATAAGGATGCTATTTGTGATATATGGAAGGTAATATTCAACAAAATTAAAGAAGATTTACCGCCATGATTCTTGTACCTCCTCATGTTTGGATGGAAAGAAAATTAGGAGGAAATAAAATTAAGGGAGAAAACTTTCAAAAATAGTAAATTTTTTTCCATTTATGGAAGTTTTTAAACTTAGTATTCATTTTCTCCCCCTTTCTCTCAACTTTTCTCTCTATCCAAACACAGTAGTAGTGTTGCTTAAATGAACTGTACTTACCAAATAATATTAGGTTGTGGGACAAGTGGAAAAATGTTAGAATTTAATAAATATTGATTATATAGATTATGTTTTATTTATTTAGATATATTATATTATGTACTTTATGTTATTATTTTAATAATATATATCGCCGGATGTGTCTCGCAATATTATTGAATTACGGATTAATCCAAGAGTTGTGTGTAAGGGTTGTGTCTGGTCAATAAAACCTTTATAAGTCTTGATGGAAGACTATATAAAGACTAGACTAGAACTTAGAATAGACAAGCGAAAACTATTGTTTGTTCAATTAAGAATTCTCTAAAGGGTGACAGTATTCAATAGTCCATCATTGTACCCAATCTTCCCATCCAGAAGAACCCAAGTGTCTTATCTACTCTCAAAGTTTTCCAAGATTACAAAAACAATATTTAGATACAATATGGTAAGAGGTACGCAAGTTTTCCTATGTGAAACTCATATATTAGAGTTTATGTATTTTATAGATTTATTCTGTGTGAAAATCCAACATTTATTACTGTTATCATACATTAGTCAAAGTCAAGTATATTTGATTCTCTTAATTATGGGGAGAACTTAAAAGATATGTGCGTGGTGGAAGAGAAAGAATGTGAGGTAGAGAGAGTTCGTTGGTGAAAGAGGTGGATATTGAATGGTTGTGCCCATATTAATTCACATTTGAGAATTGTCTTCCAAACAACTTGCACTGATGATAAATGTAACTATATTATCAACATGGTTGAGTCTAGTGGAGGGGTCAATCCCTCACAACATAGTGAACCAATGTTTGAATACTTATTAAGAGATGTGTCCACATTTAATGTTCAATAGTATAGTGAATAGAATTGTCTTCAATAGAAGGATACAAGTACCTAACAAAAATCGTACTTATATTAATATGAGTAATTAAATTGGGCTAATATGAAAAATTAGCACAAAAATGGAAAATTGTATTCTATAAATAGTAACAAGTTACCCCCAAAAATTGTTTCTAATAAAAAAGAAAGAAAGAAAAAACTAATGCTAATGGGATTTTAAAAAAGAAAAAGAAAAAGAAAGAACATGATATAAGGATGGATTAGCACCCGATTCAATTGAGCAGCAAGCCACTTGTTTTCCCTCTTTTGCTAGGCAGAGAACATGCATAATTTTATTAGAGACAATCAATCGTGTTAAAGACATTTTTAGATATTAAATGTAAACATCTATCCGAATGGTAATTTGAATTTTGGTTCGTTGTCTTTTGCTAGACTCAACTCTCAGCTGGGAATAAATTGGTTCACATATGTAGTATGGAAAATTTCAGAAATATACTAAGGAAATGTAAAAAAGATAATCCAGTATGCTGAAATTTAAAAATATCAAATCAGTAAGAATCTTAAATCTTTAGAATCTTCAAAATTTTGTGAAAATACCTAAATGCCTCTGAATTTTAATAGCTTGAGTATCTATATTAACACCTCTAAGGGCATTTACGTAATGTATACTCAAGCTATTAAAATTCAAAGGCATTTAGATATTTTCAAAATTTTCAAGATTTCAAAAATTCTAAATCTTATGAAGGGTTGGGCTAGGATTTTCATATTTCAGCACTTGGAATTGTCTTTTTATCATTTATGTAGTATTTTTCTGAGATTTTCCTTGTGTAGTACTCACCTTCTTAATAAATCATGAAAAAAAAAAATAATCCTTATAGTTCTAAATATAATATTCAATTAATTTTTTTTAAAGAGGTTAAAGAAGCCAAATAAGTTATTTACTCATACAATATGTATTGTATCATTATAATAAATATTAGTTTATAAATTAAACAAAATAGTTTAAATTTTTTTTTAATATTTATAAATAATATAATTAATTTTTTTAATATTCTTAAAAAAAGCCAACTCACCTTAACATTTGACGGAGGCAGTAGTACCATTTTTCCTCATTATTTGTACAAGGCAATTCGCAGCGAAAGAGCAACCCAAAGTCACATATACAGTAACAACGTATTTTATAGTGTCAACCGTGTGACATCAAACAAATTCAAAGTGCTTGTTAATTGTATCTATGGATATATAATTCGGTATCACTCTCTAATTTAGGCCTCGCAAGTAAATAACTTTCATCTTTTCATTTTTGTTAAAAAGGTTATATCAACAAACCTCGTTAATCAGTCCTTTCCCTTGGTGACAGAGAAACACTATAATCACAAAATGGTGCTCTATGTCTAAAGTAGGGCCACAACAAGTCGATGATAGCCAAACAAACATTATCATGAATTTCGTACGACAAAAAATAAAAACGAAACAAAACAACCAAATAGAAAGATACAAGACAAAAACAAAACAAAACAAAACAAACCAAGGAGTTATGAATTTTGCAGGAGTCGATTTAAGATCCAATTATGTGATTTATTGGAAAGCGAGTAGCAAAAAGTCCAAGGAACCAAACATAAGTTTTGTCCAAAAACAACGAAATTCATATATAATAAACTTTTAGCCAAGATAACGGGTTATTACTACATCTCAGATCTTAGCTTCATAAAAACAGGTCTGATGTTATTAAGCAGCAATGCAGAAAAAACAAACCATCAGAAAAGAATTATCACCAAGGTGAAATATTTATTGAGTATCTAAAATAAGCAATACTATGAAAAGTCACACACTCAAGAATGTATTAACTTCCTTCAGAAAACTAGACTGTGTCATTATAATATCCCATGGTGAGGATTTCAAGTTCCTTCCTGCTCACATATATCTGCAAATTTTTGTGACTTCACTCAAGCTTTCAAACAGGGTAAGTTGCTACTTTTCATATCTTATATACAACTATTGCCATGTATAAAAAAAAAGGAATTTAGATAAAATGCATTAGGTGAAGCTCAGAACATGAGAGGAAACCAAATTTTGCAGCTCAGGTGTTCAATTTGTTATAGAGAGAGGGCTAGAAACTAGAGGAAAGAGTGAGCATATGCAGGAGTAAAGATTGCATGCATTGGATCTCAATACTTTTGGAAACAATATAGAGGTTCACAGCAAACTATCATAAAGAATACAATTTACACTTTTAATGGCATCAAAAGGGAAGTTGATTGACAGAATCAACTTGCAAAAAAACAACACAGTCCCCAAATAAAAGCCTAACATCTGGGTTAACTCAATACCCATTGGTCAGCAAGCAGTAGGAACTAGAGCCAATTGTGTGTTTTTTTTTTGGGGGACCTATAGAGCCAATTGATTGACAAAACCATATTTCAAAATGAAAGCATCGTTGAACTCGGAAGCTGAAGATCATAGGAGGAAATCACCATTTGCATCATCTTAACTACCCTTGCAGCACAGAGCAGGAACCAACTCATTTTAATTATTGTAGCAATGGGCTAAATGAACTGATCCTCCTCAGTCACGGGGTAGTAGAATATGCAGCAGGATCAAATAAATGGTAGTATTTTGAAGTAGATGACAATGTATAAGGAGAGAGAGAAAAGGGCAAACACATGTTGCCAGAAGAGGATTGATGAAGCTTCGCTAACAGCATAACCCCTCAAGCTGGCTATTGCTCCCAGTAAAATGGCGCTCGGTGTGGTGTATTGTAACAAAAGGACAAATCTAAACATGGCGTCATTCGCAACCAGGAAATTCAGCTTATCTGACAATGTCACAACTCCAATTCCCAAAATGGGAAGCACAAGGAGTCTAGCCACAATAATACCGATTATAGTTCTACGTCCAAGTTTAGACTCATGTGGGCCCTCAGCAAGCATTCCCCCAAGAACGAGCATCACAGAAGGTACCATGGCACCACCTAAAATTTCCAAACTGTCCTTGATGAAAGATAGAGGAGCATCATTGCCAAAGACAAATGCTTTCAGTCGAGGCACTGAGCCAATGACGATAGCTAATAGAGAAGCAATTGTTGGGGGTTGAAGTATGTGCTGAATCGGAGTTTGTTCAGCAACAACTCTGATCCTCCTAACAACTCTGGGCTCAGCTAAACACCTAATGGACCGAGGACTGTTCCCACAGCTTTCTGGGGGAACTTCAAGATCGGGTATAGAGGATGTGGAGGCTCCTGAAATGCTCTTAAAGATCCTGGCAATGAAGGGAGTCTTGGAATGTTCAGTCTCTTTATCTTCAATCCCAGGCCACTCAGCTTCTACAATGAGCGGCCTGCTGATATCGTTAAGTGGAAGTGCTTCCTCAATTTCGGCCCCTTCCTCAACAACCTCATAATACTCCATGGGAGGCTCCATCATGTGATAAACAAAAGTGTAAACTAGAATTACAGCAACCCATTGACAAAAAGAGACATAAGCCACCCCTCTTGAGTGGCAACTAGATCCAAATGGATTATCCGAAGTATGGCAGACAGAACCTACCACAGCAAGAGGGAGATTTCCTGTGTTGCCAAGTCCTGTCATTATTATCGTAAATCGGTTAAGTTCAGGAGGTGGGCGACATATGATCACCACCAAGTACCCAAGTAAGCAACCAAGAGCAGTGCTCACAAGCACGTTGACAGGAATAAACCACCAATCCACAAAGTTCTGAAGAGTAATGCTTTCACCAAGTTCAGTAAAGATTAGGCATGGCAAGAACAGAGCAAATACAAGTTTACTGAGGAGTTTAAATGTTGCTCTGGGGATCATTTGCATTTTAGGGTTTGCAAGGAGCAATCCTATGACCGTTAGGGAGAGAAGTTTCAACAATGGCACAATGGCGGTCTGAATATCTTCACCGCTAGACATCATATCATTTACTTGTAACCCATTCCCAACTCCTCCTGACATTTTTTATTAAGAACTTCAAGACGAAGAACAAATTCCTCTTCTGCAATAGTTCACACAGAAATACACAGGTGATTGTCCAAGCCCACTATCCCAAAATCCATCAAAATTATAGTAACTGACAAGCACCAAAACAAGGGTTCTAGGGTTTCAAAAATCTGCATACGATAATACCTGAATTGTATTAACAAAAAAAAAAAAATTTGTCCAAAATCATTGAAATCAAGACAAGATCTCAAAATTGTGACCAGAATCTTAATACAAAATTGCTCGATGAAAAAGGTGAAGCAGATTATTGGGAAGATGCAGAAGAAATAGGGAAAGTTAAAATTTTAAAATCGGCAGATGAAGAAAATTTGAAACCCCTTTGAAGAGTTAGTGAAAATCTTCATGTTTATCTCGCATCGATAAAGGATTAAAGAAATTGTTGATAAGCTCAGGCCAAAGCGAACACCATACGATAGTATGGTATGAAGATTGTGTCCAGAACCGTAAAAAAATTGAATGATTCACCAAAACGATGCAATTGCAGGGAAGGTGATGAAAAATTGGGGAACTTACAAGTTAAAAATCAATAGATGAAGAAAACTCCACACGCTCTCTAGCTGAGAATTGGCGAAGAAGAATCTTTCAAGTTCTTCTGGTTTCCTCAAGTAGAGAAGTGAATCACGAAATTGCCTGTATGCTCGAGCCAGACAAAATTTGGTATTAATCACACAAGCCAAACACAAAAATCTGCAATCCAATCAAGCTATGACCATTTTTGAGGTACATTAACCTATATGAGAAACTGGGACAACGATGGCTGGAGAATTATTTTCCTCAAATTTGTTTTAGGTACAGCCATTATATATATATATATATATATATATATATATTGGAGTATAAAACTGAATTCTATTAACTCAAAAAGTGAACCGAAATAAACATGTACACACTCATATACTAACACAAGGGATCTTTCTTTTCTTTTTCTTTTTTTTTTGCTCAGGCTAACACAAGTGATCCCGGGTCGGCTTAGATGTGGCTTATGATAAGGGTTTTAAAAATATATGTGACTTATCAGAAGTTGTTGTGTTTGGATGTGACTTTGCAGAAGTGGCTTTTTTTTTATGAAACATGTTTGGATGATAAGTAGAAAAGTAACTTATGATGAAATTTTTAAAAGAATTTTTTTATTTAAAAATAAGTAAGAGATGTGTAACAGCCCAAATTTTTTTATCAAATTCCCTAAGTATATGAAAATATAAGGGGAATAAAATGATCAATTTTGGTGTAACAATCATAGACAAAGTAAGTTTTGGCTAAATTCTAGAATTAGATTAGCAGTAGTCTTATTATATATCAGTTTATCTTAGACAAATGATGTCAAAAATCATGAAAATTTCCAGTCTAAGACTAGATATTTCAAGTTTTAATTTGATATGTTATTTGCATGATTTGAATGTATATATATTAAGATATATGAATTTTTGAAATGTGCCTAGTGAAATTTGTTAGTTTCTAGAGCAGCGTTAAAAAATAAAATTACTGGGAATTTTATGATTCTAATTGAACCAAGAAAGTATTTTTCCCTAAAACTAGACTGAATAAGGAACATTTGAGCTTTGGAATCACCTCAATTGAATATTTGTATAATTATATATAAATTTTCAAAGTTACTTTGAAAATTCTGTCAAAAAATCCGAATTTCAGAAATATAATGGTATGGTTGTAATTTGTGGCCTAACTAAGGATAGAGATAGAAATAATGTATAATAAAAATTGAGGAGTACCCATAAATTATTTGAAGACTAATGACAGTCAGTTTGAAATTTTTTGAAATAGTCGATGTATCGATTCTGTAGAAAATTCAACCAAATAATCATTTTTTTCCCTTCTCTTCCTCTTCCCCCACAAAAGCCACAAAATTCAACTACCACAAAAGTCATAAATTTTGGCTTCATGTTTTGAAGCAAAAAAAGCCAAAAAAGCTATTTTTATAGCTTCTATTTTTTTTTGTCATCCAAACACTCATAACCAAAATAAATGGCTTCCCTTATTAAAACCAAACTAAAAAAAAGCTAACAAAAGCCAACATTCCCACAGCAGTGGCAGATTTTTATTCCATTAAAGTTAAAGGAAAAGAAAACTTACTGCATCATGGAGAAGCAATTGGAGAAATCATGAGGAAGACATTATAAGAAATTACAGAACAAAAACTAGAAAGAAAAAAAAATCATGATCATTTTCGGCTTTTGACATAAAGTGAAGGTTGGGTCGCTGCATTGTGAAAGGGAAAAGCAAGTAATTTGACGTCGATCTACAGTTTCTTGCATCGTTCTTGAAGAAGCAACACAGGTGACTACTCTGCTTCAAGTTGGCGGCCATTTCTTCTTCTTCAAGTCAACAGTCAGTGTTTCTTCTTCCATTCTAATCTTCGACCTCCAATCTGTGCCTTCAACCTCCGACCTGTAACTTCAATCTCCGCTCTTCACCTTTCAAGTTGTTTAGTTTTTTAGCTTTGTATTTTAACTAAACCAGCTGAAATATTTCAGTTTATTTGGATTTTTGGTTATTTTAGTTTAACTAAAAAACTAAATACTCAATGTATCCAAAAAAAAAAAAAAAACTAAATACTCACCCCTACATAATTCATTTTTCAAAAAATAAAAAATTCATGTGAAAAATAATAAAACTATATAGTAAGATGAAAAAATCTATAAAAAAAATACTTTCAAAATTTAAAATTCTTCAATAAGTGATAAGGGATTCCCTATTCAAATAAATTGAGAGTGGTTAATCCTGTGTAGTCTAGAGAAATTTTTATATGAATATGATTCACCGTGTTATTTATGGTCTGAATAATTAAAGCATACCAACTGAACTAATAATTTGACACCTCATAAATATTAATTGGCATATCAATATATCACTAAATACTCTTCCACTACTCCTCTCTAAAAAGTTACTCTTCATAAGCTAAATCCTTATATTGGGCTATTGTGTTCACATAAAGCGAATCCAAACTATGGTTTTGTATATTGTTCCCACGATGAATCAATAAAAATAATTTTTAGATATTAAATTTTTAAATTTTATTTAAGTCAAACGAATTTAATTTATAATTAAAATTCTAAAGGAAATAAAATTAATGGAAACTGTTTAAGTCTAAACCAATCCAAAGTCACTAATCCTTTATTTATTAACTTAGACTTTTATTCCTACTAAATTAATTTAAGTATTAATTTCATCAACTAATCTAGAGGATTGGTGTCTAATGCCTGTCGGTTTTATTTATATACTTACCTTAATTAATTATGTAATGTCTAACACAATTATAAAAGGTACAATTAAAGTCCAAAATCACTTTAATTTGACTATATGGATTCTATAGATATATATCTATCCTATAAGCAAATTAGACTAAAGGTTAATTCCACACTCCTTAATATCAAGGTCTATTCAAGGTTCTTTTCATCAAGTTCAATCCTAAATTTCCAAAACACTCAAAAAGTAATAATCAATAAAATCAAGATTAAATAAAATAAAATAAATTAATCATAATTAATTCGTGTGAAATCAAATCTAAACAACAAATAAGTTCATAGCTCCTCCAGATTTAAAATAAATTAATTACACATGACTACAAGAAAATCTATGAGCATGAGATAAAATTGAAAAAGAATAATTAAAGAGTGTATCTCTTGTTCACGGTGTCTGGTCAGTGCTGCTTCTGTTCTTTCCTTCTTCGTTCTGCCCCGCTGGATTTCGTTTTACTCATCTTGTGCGTAATCTCTCCCTTCCGCGCCCCCTTCCCCAGCCACAATATCTATTTAAATAGATATCGGCTCGTTGCCTTTTCACTTTCTTTGCCTGATAGGATATCTTATTATTAATTAATTGATAATTTACTATCGTTTTTTTTTTTTTAAAAAATAGAGCTCATAGGATCGGGCAGGCACTAACGGCCTGAAGTTACAACAACGGGATCGAACCCGTGACCTCCTTCCACTTAAGAGATACCATTACCACTAGGCTATAAAGCATTTGGTATTTAATATCGTTTTTGTCTTCACATGTGATCCATCTAATCCAATCCTGAAAAGAAATCCTACGGTATGTTTTTATATATATAATGTTCGTCTGATCTATTCCTTTCTTTCTTTTTTACTTCAAGTAATCGTGGGGCCCACATAAATTTATTCTCTTTCAATTGATATTATATCAGCTCTATCTCCCATAAGACTCATATCCCTGTTCGCAAGCTACTTGATTCACTGTTCATAGCTCCATCTCCCTTCCTTCACATGGTATATGTTTTGGCGGGATAACATCTTTCCAATACCTTTTCCTGGTGTGCAAGAATGCTGCTGGACTGCTTTATCACCAAATAAAAAAAAAACAAAAAAGTGGTTCTGTGACAATTTTATTGCCTACACAAAGACTAATATTGGGCCTCAAAACCCTGGGCTTAAATTTCCCACCTTGAGTTTTCTATCCCGCCTAAGTCATTAAATTTCAATTTTAAACTTTAAAAATGCCTCTTTTTTAAATTAAGTTTTTTCCCTTCATTACTTTTATATATCTCTTACTGTTATTTTTTGTCTCTTTGATATTGCCAAGTCTTCAACGAATAATTAATGACAAACTAAGGTAGAGGTATATATATATAAAAAAAAACGTAAGAGGTAATAACTCTTTTCCTCCATGTAATTATATATTGATTGTTGTATATTTGTTTTTGTCATCATGCTAATTGTGCATGAGAACATATAAATTGCCTTGCATGATATCATTTGTCCTGACAATATGCGCTAGTTAATAAAAGTAAAACATTAAGAAGATATACCTTTTTTTATTTATGAAATATTAATTATTGGATTCATTTATTTTGATAAAAAATAAAAATATGAAAATCACAAGCAAGACAACTAAGATTAATGTTTACTAAGATGTTGTATTTTAATTGGTCAGATCACAAATGACGTGGCGAACTAAGTTCACACAAGAATTCCTCGTGTAGTCTATACATAATATTGTAGGAAACAAAACTGGTTTGGGATTTTGATATTTTAAAGATTTTTTTAAAAAAATTCCCCTAATAAAATTATGGGAAAATTCCAAAAAAAGAAAAGGAAAATAGAGAAATTCTAAATCAGTACAACAAAATTTGGAAATTTTATATCGGTCATTTTGTACTTTTTTTGTGAAATTATGAAAATACTGTTGGATTTTAACAACATGAGTATCTTAATTCATAACAATAGTATCTAAATTAACAACAGCAGCACAACAACTCACATCATAAATACGTAGTATCTAAATGCTTCTATTGTTGCTAATTAATATACTCTTATTATGAATTAAAATATTCGTATTATTAAAATCCAATAGTATTTTCATAATTTCACAAAAAAAGTACAAAATGACTGATACGAAATTTTCCGATTTCATTATACTGATTTGGAATTTCCATATTTCCTTTGTAATTTTTTAGAATTCTTCCTAAAATTATTTCATTGGACCTACTTTATCCTATAAGAAAACTGATCTAATTATATTGTTTATTTAAAATTAATATACTTACACCATTATATTCTAAAAGATTAAATTAATTTTATTTTTGTTAATTACTACTCCCTCAGATCCTAAACATAAGACTGGCTTTTTTAGAGAGATTAAGGATATTGGTTATATGAGTTAAAAGAAGTTGTATGTATAGAAACTTACAAATCTATGAATCAATGTAGTGTCTAATTGTAGCTAAGGGAGTATTGGTATAGGTAGTTTAAGAAAAATTGGTTAAATATGGGACATAAAGTGGATATGGATCTTATATTTAAAACCAAATTAAATTTCTAACTAAATCTTATAATTAGAATGGGAGAAAGTAGTTCACAATAAAAATATAATTGGTGTGCTGTAAGTTTATTAACCAAATAAGAGGACTGGAGCTTTTTTTCTTTTTGCCGTTTCCTCTCATTCATGTAAATATATAACACGAACCTTATTTGCAAGGTACAAAAAATTGGAGCGGGTAATAAACCGGTCACGGTATAAGTGCAAGATTCAAAGGGTTCAATCAGGTTGGACTGGGGATTGAACTGACTATATTAAAATATTATAATTTAATTAAAAATGATAAAATAATACTATATATATGCATGAATGTAAATGATAATATTTTTTCTGTTTTTTTATAATAAAAACCGGGTCAACCTTTTTGACCTAACCAAATCAAATTGTCAACTGGTTTTTTATCAGACTGGACTAGGGGTTGATTCATGATCGAACCGATTGAATTGGTCGGTCCGATCCCATTTTTTATGCATTGCTTATTTGAATTATTGTAGTAAAGGAAACATGAAGCTGGAAGGGGAGAGAAGGTGAAGCCTAGAAGCAATGTCCAGAATCCTTTCCTGGGTTGACCTGGACCATGGTCTAATTGGATGAAAAGCTTTGAAGTGAGTGGGATAAGCCCCAAGAAGATTCCAACTTCCAAGTTGCGAATGCAACGTAAACCCTACTTCACTTCGTAAAACATGCACGCATGATCAAGTCAATATGAGCAATAAGGCCTCAAGTTTTTTTAAAAAAAAAACAAAAAAAAAAAGAAAAAAATTGATACTCCCTCCGATCTTAATTATAAGGCATGTTGACTTTTTTTAAAGAATTTTAGGAAAATTAATTACATTATTATGAGATAAAAAAATTTATCGTTTTTCTTCAAATGATGTTGTTCGACTTGTGAATTAATGTATGATATAATAAAACAGAACATATGCTATAATTAAATAATGTAATTAGTTTTTTTAAGATTCTCTAAAAAAAATCAACTAAATTTTATAATTAAGACCGAATGGAATATAATCCCCTATACCTATAGTTTAATAAAAACCTAGACTATTTTGCTCCTAAGGACTAAAAACCCATTGTTTGAAATTCAAGCAATAAAATAATGAGCTATATATTAAAAGTGACCTTTTAAAAAAGAAAAAGTAAGAGAAAAGAGTTTGTAGAGTAGTCAAATGTCATATATGTGTTGAATGGTGGATATAAATGATGTTGATTTGATCAAGCCTCTGAAACCATGAATTACTTGGTAGAGACGGGAAGTTAGGACTTGTTAAAGCCCCGAGCATGGACCAGATATATAAATAGCCATGCCATATCCCTAACATCCACAAGCACAACCCCTTCATCATCATCATCATCATCAATCTCCAACACATTCTCAAACTTGGACTGATAATATCTATATATTCATCTCAGAAAGCCACACACACACATATATATAGCCTTGCTAAACCCTAAAGGGGATTCATTACTATTTATTGTTGAATCAAACCATTCATGGAAGTACCTGTTCATCGTCATCATCAAGAAGAAGCTTCAACTTCTTCTTCTTCTTACACCAAAGAAGGGTTCAGCTTTCCTTACCTTGCCAGACAGAAGGATGAGGAAGGTGTCAGGTTTCATGCATTTACAGAAGAAAAGAATAGAGTTTTCAGATTCAAAAAGATGCATTCAACCAGAGATCGAGGTCGTTCTCGTCCTTTCACCTCCCTCGCACGCAAGCTTGGTCGTTTCAGAGTTCGATGCGTTCTTGTAGGAAACCCCCCAAGCCCCCCAAATCCCCCAAACGACAACCATTAGCCTTGCTCTTCCTCTGTCGTTTACTTAATCTACCATACTAACCCCCTTCCCCTCTACTTGTTTATCACTTCTCCAATTCCAATATGAACAGAATTCTTCCTGTATATTTTTCATCTAGTTTTTCGTAAGCTTCATTATATTCTTGTAATACCACTCAATAATATATTTTTATATTCCTCCCAAGTAAATGCGTGATCATGATACAAGGCGTTTTACCTTTGTCTGGGAGGAAAAGCCTGAGTGGATATTTGAATTTTAAACAATTAATATATTAAAAGGTACTTGGTATTTGGTGAGGGTTACAATAGTATCTGGGTTTAGACATTTAACAGTTCAAATGAATCATGATCGATTTTTAATGATTATGAATGGACAGTTAATGACAATGAGCTTTAGTAACAGAAAATTTGAATTTTCAAAAGCTTATACACAGTCACCAATGCTTTTTAAATATGACTCCCAATATGATTCCTTCAAATAAAGGAGATTATTCCTTCATTTCCACCAGATTGGAAAAGACATATTATTCCTTCATTCAATTAAAGGAAGGCCACATAATAGCATTAAACCTGCTAGATATAAATGGAAATATACATCAAAGAAGAATGACCACGTCAAGAATGAAACAGTACAAAAAAGGTCTAATTTACTCCTCACGATCCAAATTTCCAGGCTCAACTTTAAAGTCAAAAGTCGATAGATCCAAGAACTGGAAGCCAAGGTATCATAAGTTAAAAGTCTCCATAAAGACAAACTAAAAATTCCATAATAACCAGTCAACAAGAATTAGTTTAGTAGGGAGAGAGATCAGATCTGTGCCGTCCATGCTAGATCTGACTGCCCATATTTGTGTAGCTCTCCCACTCAGCAAAAAAAGCTGAGTAGGGAAACCAGATCCACAGTCAACACAGTTTAAACCATTTTCGAGACATGTTCCATATATAAGCGGCTTTTTTAATTAAATACATTGAATAGTAAAAATAATTAACCAAATACAATATAAAAAAATTTAATTAGTGAGATACAACAGTACAAATCACGTGCGGTAGTGGCGATTTGTGCAAATCATGCACAGTAAGAACGATTTGCGTTAAAAAGTGAGCTTTCGGCCCCTAGATCAACAGAAGTTGCGCTTCAGCTGAACGCATGTCAGGGCATTGCAGAAGTCGTGCTTCCCAAGCACGACTTCTGCCATGCAGAAGTATGTGGTTTTTTTTTGTATTTATATTATTTATTAAATTCATAATTACAAATA
>JBAGKO010000004.1:2241865-2258052 GCA_037177275.1 Acacia concinna | reverse complement strand
TGCAAACTTGCAGTTATTATAATGTTGACTTTTTTTCAAAGTCAAAATTATGCGAAGAGAAGGGATATTGATGTAGAAAGTAGAGAAGTGGAGGACATCTCCAAAAGAGCTAAATACTTTAAATTAGGAGTAGTTCAATTCTTCTGAATACCCTCAGGGATATCTATCCCTCCGAAAACCCATTATAGAAGAGTACATACAACTAATTACCACCAGCCCCCCACCCCCAACACACACACACACACACACAAGAACAGAACACCCAAAGGGGAAAAAAACATGAATTAGTCAAGTGCCCACAATTATAATTATAGCTTTTTGTATTTTGTAATATTCACGTAAACTTAATATAGTAATATAGAAGTTTAATAAAAGGGTAAATAATAGGGGAGTGTTGGAATCCCATGATTTATCAATATGTTCTTCTACTTGCATTTTGTATACAGACGTCATGATTATATTTCCTATTCTATGCAATGACATTGATGAAGAAAGGTTAGCTAATCATTCATTCTAATTTATGTTTTAAATATTTTTTTTATTGTAAAATGTACTATATGTCATCTTTGCACGTTACGCTTTGTAGAGAGACCCCACAACTAGACGGCTTGCACCCCTAACAAGTTTTAGCAAAACTTGCAGAAGAACGTACAACGATGAAAGCCGAGTGGGCAAAAGAACATGAAAGAATGGAAATGGAGCATGCAAAGATGGAAGTCGGACATGTACAATTTGAGCAGAAGATGGAACAAATGGAGCAAAGAATATATGCTCAAGTTGTTGCCTTGATGCAATAGGGAATACCAACAGCTCATACTTCATCTACTACTAGTCTTGATCCCCCATAAGCTCATTCTTAGTTTTCATGTTTAAGCATTATATTTTCAATCGAAAATTTTTTATAACTTGTGTAAGAAATTTAAATACTTGATTGTACACTTAAAAAATATGATTACTATTGTTGTTCAATCTATATATTTTGGGTTTCCAATTTTTACATGCATTGTACAGCTTTTAATTGTAGCATACTAGCTATAAAAAAAATTGATTCATAAGTTTCAGCGGTGACATTAAAAAATTTGATTCATAATTTTCAGCGACGACAAAATGTTGCTGTTGATGAAGGTTTTGATGGCGACAAATATAGTTGCCATTGATAAATGTATAGGTGGCGACAATCAAAGTCGCCACCGATACAAGCATCCGTGGCGACATGTTGTCACCGCTGATGAAAAAATGTCATTGCCAAAAGAGGTATTAGCGGCGACTTTTGTCGCCACCGATGCCTACTTTCAGCGGCGGCTGCCATTTTTTTGCCACTTCTAGCATACTTTTGGTGGCAACAAAATGTCGCCGTTAATTGTACACTTTCGGCGATGACTTTTCCAAGTCACCACCAAAAGTATCAGTAACAGTTGTATCAACTTTTTATCATCATTGATCACCTTTTGGCGGCAACTTTCACACAAAAGTCGCCGCTAAAAGTCAATTTTTTTGTAGTGCATACAGAGGGAGTTGTTAGAAGAGCAAAGGATGTATGAAGTTTAGATCACTAGCTTTATTTTATACAGTGTAGTACACTCCTTGTTGAAATTTAAAGAATTATTATAGAGATGCAAAGGGAATAAAAACATCTTTGAATAAAAGAGAATACACATAAGCTTTTATGCAGGCAAATCAAACGCTAACCTTAGGATCTAATTTAATCTAATCAAATAAAAAATAACTTAGATACAATCTTAATATATACTCCCTCTATTTTAAATTATAAGAGATGCCTAATCGAATCTTGACGTTCAAATTATCAGTTAAGAACACTAAATATGTCAAAATTGTTATTATTTTTACTAAAATACCCTTATTTAATTTATGAGGAGATTGAGAATAAGAGAGAGAATATGAAAATTATTATAATAAGAAGGATTATAGAAGAGAGAGAATAATAAACATGGTAGAAGTAAGAATAATAAAAATAAATATGAGAGGGAGATTGTGTGGTAAAGAGAGAGTGAATAAAAGATTTCTTTTTATGTCAACTATAAGTATTTTGGGGCTGCATGGATTTAATATATTGTTATTAAATATAACAATTAAATGAGGGAAAAACTGAAAAAAAAAAAAGCAAAACATTCTCAGAATATTTCTTATATTTTAAATTGGAGCATGAGTAACGGTTGTTTCTTATAATTTTGAAATAGAGGGAGTAATATCCTAATATATACTAAAAAATATTAAATAATAAAACAAAACATATAATAAAATAATAATTAATCTTCGTTATATTCATATACTATAATAAACCAGGATTATTTGGAGGAACCAAAACTCGTATTGACCGAGATAAATTCTTGAAAGGATTTGGACGTGCATGAAGAAGAAAAGTCTGCTACACAAGAAAGGAAGAGAAATGAACAAAGATATTGGAAAATATCAGTATACAAGGCCCACATCTCATGGTTAAAAGGAAGCTTATCTTTCGAGATGAAATTAGCTATCAGAGACATGTCCAACGATATTATTGTAATTAATCAGCTTGCAACTAAATGTTTTTAAGTCTTTTGTGGGGAGTGACGTAAGAACCAAGTCAAGTCTTCCTCGTATTATTATGTTCCTCGTGATACTGATTTTGAAAGCAATATAATAGCGATCGATGTGGAAGAAATTATATTTATAGTTTAAGGTAGTGGTAAGGGTTAGAGCAACTTGCGTGGTAGATGCTACTCGTACGATGAATGGCTTCTTTTGTCAATTCCTGTTTCTTAATTATCAGATTGCAAATTTCTTATCACGGGAGAGAGAAAGAAATGAAATGAAAGAATATTATTCATTGAATTGAATTAATCACTATACAAAGCACACTTATATACACAGTAGTACATCTTAAATATTGACAGATGTACATCTTAAGCTAACAAATTTTGTTGTTACAACTAACTGTAACTACTAATTGAACTACTAATGATTAACATTATAGTCCCTAATACCCCTCTCAAGCTGGAGAATGTATATCTATCATTCCCAACTTAAAAAGGAGTTTACAAAAAGGAGTAGGACTTAAAGGCTTAGTGAAGAGGTCTGCCAATTGATCTTGAGTCCTGATTGGTAAAAGATGAAGTAGTCTACTCTTGAGTTTTTCACGTACAATATGACAATCGATCTCTATGTTTTTAATACACTCATGAAAAGAAGGATTTGCTGCAATATGCCAGGCAAATTGGCTATCACAATACAAAGAAGCAGGAGAAACAAGAGGGATGCCAAAATCTTTGAGCAAGTAAGAGAGCCATTGAATTTCACATGTAGTAGGAGCAAGGGCCTTATATTAGGCCTCTGAGGAAGAAGTAGAAACAGTCTGTTGTTTCTTAGATTTCCAAGTAACTAAAGCCTGATCCAGAAAGCCACAAAAACTAGTGATAGATTTTCTGGTATCAACACACCCAGCCCAATCTGAATCACTAAAAGCATTAAGTTTCATGGTAGTTTGAGTAGGGAAAAAGAGACCATGGCCTGGAGCACTATTAATGTATCTAAGAATGCGGTGAGCAGCCTGCAAATGAGTAGTAGTTGGAGCGTGAAGGAACTGACTTAATTGTTGAACTGCAAATAAAAGATCTGGGCGTGTGTTGGTAAGATGCAATAATCTGCCCACAAGAGTTCTATAATAAGAGCCATCAGGTAAGGGCTCACCTGATTCTTTAGAGAGCTTAAGATCACGAGTCATAGGAGTACTCACAGGTTTACAGTCAAAAAAACCAACATCAGGTAAAATATCTAAGGCAAATTTCCTTTGAGATAAAGAAATACCCTTAGAACTTCTAGCAATTTCAAGCACAAGAAAATACTTGAGATCACCGAGATCCTTAATCTTGAAGGTAGAATTAAGAAAACATTTAATTCGAGTAATTTCAGCCAAATTAGTCCCACTAACAATAATATCATCAACGTAAACCAGTATAGCAGTGAAAGAAGAATCAGTAGAGCAGATGAAAAGTGAATGATAAGCTTGAGAATGAGAATATCCACATGAAATAAGAGCTTCATAAAGCTTAAAGAACCACTGCCTACTGGCTTGTTTCAACCCATAAAGAGATCGCTGAAGTTTACAGACCTGGTCAGGAGAAGAAACATCTAAACCAAGGGGAGGAACCATGCATACTTCCTCATCTAAATCGCCATGAAGAAAGGCATTATTAACATCAAATTGCTTTAAATGCCAATTATGAGCAGCTGCCAGGGCAAGAAGTAAACGAACAGTAGTGAGTTTTGCAATAGGAGAAAAAGTATCATTATAATCAATACCCTCAACTTAGGTAAAACCTTGAGCAACTAGGCTACCTTTGTATATGTTCAAACTGCCATCGGAGTTATATTTTTTAGCAAAAACCCACTTACAACCTATAGGACGCTTATAAGGAGGTAAAGTAGTAATCACCCATGTATGGTTCTACTGTAAAGCAGCTATGGCTTGGCACCAACTCTCATGTTTAATGGCTTGAGAATAGGTTTTAGGAATATCATCAGTAGTAATGGATAAAGTAAAATGTTTATGAGTGGTAGAAAGAGCAGAATAAGAAAGCACACGAGAAAGAGGATGATAACTACCTGCCTCCATAGAATGTGGCACAGCTGAAGTGCATTGAAGGGTATAATGATAATCTTGCAGATAATTTGGTAGTCTCCTATGCCCTATCAGAACGTCTAGGAAGAGAAGAAGAAGAAATTGATGGTAAAGAAGAAGAGAGAGGAAGAGGAGGTGAATTATCTGAAGGAAAATCCAAATCAAGAAATTCCTGAGGCAAAGATGGAGAAGGTGATGAGTGTAACATCCCAAATTTTGGGGAAAATTCTTCAAGTTATAATGAGATTAAAATCTTATTATTTTATGTGTATTTTTGGGGTAAATTATGAAAAATGAATTTCTAGTAATTTCTATATGAAATTTTATCAGTAAAAGTTTAAATTCAGAGAAATTCTAAGAAAAAAATAGTAAACGAAAGAATTAATGCCTAAGAAAAGATGGGGAATACTTTTGAATTATTTGAAGAGTAATGACAGTTTGATTTGAATTTTTAGAGACAGACAAGATACTGGCTCTACTGAAAATTTATCTGACTTGTCACATCATTTTATGGAATTAAGGTTGACTGAAATGACTAAGATGAAGCTAAAAATATGGGGAATAAGATTTGAGACAATAAAGTATTATTCTCCTACATGTACACTGAAAATATATTGTACATCAGATGTGTTATTTCATATTTTCTTCACTCCACGTGTAGCAAGGTAAATGGAGCTTTCCATTTGTCTTACCTTTGACCAACCAATTGCATATCTGATGGAAATAGCTGGAGGGAGAGAGAGGATATTGGTATTTATTCCTCTTCATTTTCGGATGCAATAAAAAGAAAGAATAGAGGAGCAATCCCATTCCACTTCCATTTTATTGAAACCAAATAGAAAGAAAGAGGGCTCGTGCGATTGATCTTTTCCCTTACAGCCGAGAAAGAGAGCCTCAAAACCCAAACCCCATTTCTTTCGGCCAGTAAGTTCAATAATCAGAGAGCAATCGCAAGATTCAGATTCAAAGATTTATCAAAGGAGGTGAGTTTTCAGATTTCTTCCTTCCTTCGAATTCTGTTTCTGAAATGGGTATTGATTCTGAATCGAATGGCTGTTCTGGAAATTCTGAAATGAAATTCTGGACTAGGTCTGATTGAACTGAAGGGGTTTGCTGGAATTCTGAAGTGTATATATATGTATAACGGAAGGTGTTTCTGATTCTAAAAATCTGAATGGATTACCAAAAAGCATGTATCTGAAATGTTGTATGTTGCTGAAATAGAAAAGCATGTATCTGGAAATTGGAGTATATGACTAAATGTTAGTGACTCCAAGGTGTTTGATGAAATATGTAGGAGAGTAATTTAATTGGAAATAAGCTTTAGTTCTGGAAATGTATGATTGAAATTGAAATGGAAGTGTGTGCATGAGATGATTTTGAGTTTCTGAATTCTGGAAATCAGAAAAAATGGTTTGATTCATGTAAGTATTTGATAGACCAAATGAACTCCAATGACTATGAAATTTTGCAGAGTTATAGTAGACATGATAAGCTTTCTAATGAGTTATAGAACATGAATTATGGATTTATACATTGTGAGTTATAGATTTTTGAAGTCAGGGCATTTTTTCTGGAAATCCTGATGTATGGTCCATAGAATGTCCTGTTTTCGTGTAGACATTTTATGGGCAAATGATGTCAAATTTCCATTAAATTTTACAGTGATATAGAGGACTGAATTAGCTTTCATTTGAGTTCAATTTTGTGCATTTTTGTTCTGTAAATCATGAGATATGATTTTTTAGAAGTTGTGATTTCAGTTTGAAAAGAAATCCTGGAGACAGAACTTAAATTGCCCGAAAACCTATGTAAATGAGCTTGGATTTTCATGAAATTTTATATGGAACAAGTTGGTATGAAAATATTTAAAATGAGCTTGGACCCATATGATTTGGATTTGTATAGAATGAGTTATGATTTTTGTAAGTTCAGAATGCTTGTCTGGAAGAATGTCTGACTGATGAAATGTTTCTCTTCGAAACAGTATCCAAATCATCATGTATGGCCCTGAAATTTTAGAATAATGTAAATGACATGTGAAATTTGATTGTGGACTTGGAACCATGTCATTTGGAATTTTATAGAATTAGTTACAGATTTTATAAGGTTGCCCTGTAATTCTGAAATGATTCTGGCTGAATGTTTTCATGTAATATTTTTCTAAGGCAATCCTATTTCATTTGCTATGAAATTTGGTGAGCTAAAAGTAGACATCCTAAGGTTTAATATGAGTCCAAAATCATAGCAATTGGATGTCTAGAATTAAAGATATGAATTTTTGAAATAGAGTCAGAATCAGGGAAATTTCAGAAAATGGGTCTAAAGGATTTATCATTGATATTTCTAGTTGTTAATACCTTATTGGTTTGACTAGGATTTGATAAGTTTAGAAGTGGTCCTTAGAAGGTAAGGACTTGAGAAGCCAAAGGAAAAGGTTAAGGTTAAGGCCCAGGTGAAAGGTAACTCTGAATATTCTTCCATATACTTGTGAATTGTGTATGATTAAAGTGTGAATGATTTTTGGAAAAATGGACTGAATTATATGTATATGTGTATGTATCCTAAATTTTCAAGTAAATGATGTGATATGTGAATTTAATTGCAATTCATTTTTATTCCCTTTGTAAATATGTTAATTATGGTTATGACATGTTTAGCTTACTGTTCCTTTCAAACATGCTTTTATGTGTACTGATGCTGGATATACATGGAAGAATGAATTTTTGTACCTTATCTTGATAATATTATATGTATATATATACACTGGTGATTGATTATATCTGTCATGGAGGTTGCATTTGTGATGGGATGGAGTAAGGAGGAATTTATATGTTGAGATCTTTTACCACGTGGTATGTCATCACTCGGTGCACAGTGGATGACACTTTTCAGGGCCCCTTCTTCCATACTTTCCTTTGGCCGGGATTTGTGTTGGAGCTGGGGACATGGGACACCTCCTTTGGTTTTATTCTTTTAAGGAGGGGAGTCATAGTCCAGACTTGAGCTCTATACCTTTGGCCGGGTATATCTTAAGAACTGGTGAGCTTGGGACAATCCAGTTAAATGGATAAGTTCCTGTTCGACTATGTGTTAGCCTATGGCTCCAGTTCGCGGAATAAGGGTGGACGGTGATATAAGGGAGGTTGCATATTGCATAAGTATAATTGTTGGTTGTAATGAAAATAGAGATTTAAAAAAAAAACGATGATTTGATTTGAAATTGCGTTATATGAAATTTATCATATATGTATATATATGTATAATCAGCTCCTTATTTTGTCATATGTGATTTACTTGTGTGTGGTAAAAACTTTCAGTAGTTACTGAGACCGTGGCATCTCATCCCCCAATATTAACACTTTTCAGGTGATTGACCTAGTAAGAATCAAGGAAAGGCGCCTATAGAGTTAGCCATTATGGCTCTTTTGTACTCCTAGTCATATGTTATATTATTTATTTTGCCATGACTCTAAGACTTTCGCATTTTATTTGTTTTTATCAAACTATTTCGAGGAATTCATTAGAAACCTTGTGTGGGTAATATTTGAACTAAGCATGTATTTTAATGATTAGGATGTTTAACATCCTTACTGGTTATATTAATGATACTATTGTGTGGATTTGACTATGAAAATTAAGGTGTTACACATCCAATTTTCCAATTAACAAGTGCCACCTAAACTTATTAACCAATCATCATTAATGCCCTTCAGCGTTGTTCATTCTCCAACTGTGGACTGAAGTCTTAGTTTTGGTAGAAGGTTTTTCTTTTCATCGTCTTCTTTGTACAAGCACAGATGAAGACATGGGTGTATTTAGAAGAACGCTGGAAAAGTGACTTATTTATAATCAGGTTTATGAATAAGTCAATTTAGATATAAGTTAGATTATGTGATGTGATTATGTTTGGATTGATGATAGCATAAGTCACTTATAAGTTACTTATGTAAAAATAAAACTTGTTTGACTGATATGTTAAAAAGTAATTTTTGATGGGAAATGATTGAAAAAAAACATGAATCATATAATATATTATGATTTATTATATTACATATTAGTCCATAAGTCAAACAAAATATTTTAAATAAAAAAGATACATTTTAATATTTTAAAATAATGTAATTAGCAACATCAAATAAAAACAACTTTTTTGGTATCTTATTTTAATTTACACTATAAGTTTAACAACATAAAATTAGTAATTAACAACACTAGTATCTTATTTCACATAATTGGTATCCTACTTAACAACATCAAATAAAAACAACTTTTTTGGATTTGTTTAGATGACAAGTTTTAGTGGTTAGTTACATTATAATTTTAACAACGTGAAATTAGTAATTAACAACATCAATATTTTATTTCACATCATCATTATCCTAATTCACAACATCAGTTAACAAAACAAATTTTGTGAAGCTATTTGTCAAGCACAACTCCTAGAGGTCACACGATAATTTTAATAACATGTAATTAGGAATTAACAACATTAGTATCCTAATTCATAGCATTAGTAATAGAAAAACAAATATTGTGAATGTCTCTTTAGAAGACAAATTTCCAAAGGTTACACTATAAATTAACAACATTCTTCCCAATTATATTCACATTTCCCCAACAATCTAAAACCAAAAAATATGTGAGCGCCTTTTTTATACATTCCCATCATATTACATGACAAGTGAATATTACGGTAGCCATGATGATACCATTAACCTCAAATCTCTGAGTATTGTCCCTTTTTTTTTGCATTTCACCTTCACAGTACCTCATTATATTGAATTTTACCTTCATCATTACACATAAGTTTCCCTCCAACATGGAAATAACAAAATAGTTCCTTTAAAAATGATGACCCTCATTGCATGCCATTTTACATGCTCACTTGCAAAAAAAAGGTCTACTTATCACAATGTCAATTCCCTAAGTTTGTGAGACAATATTCATTAACCAAAGTCACTTCTCATATCATCACTTCGCATATGATATTCACAATAGCACAACCTGCTTTCACACTTCCATCTTTACAATTAACAACACCCTACCTACGCATGTGTTGTTAACAACAAATCATGTTTTTAAACCCACTTTAAACCCCTTTACCCATACCACAAAAACCCATAAAATTTAAACCCCACCAACAAAAGGATGACACATTGACCTATTGAGATGGAAGGATTAGAGAAGAATAAGATTTGAGTCAAGAAGGATACAAAAAATAATAGCCACATACTTAAATCGTCACCTTCATTTGCCTTCTTTGTTTTTCCTTCTCACTGTCAGTTTTTTCCTAGCCACACATGAGGTTAGCTTCTCTTATTATATGTAATAGAAATTTAATGAAGATTTGAGGGAAGAACAGTGGTTGGGAGATGGAATTAAGGGACAGAGAAGAAAGGATTTGGGAGAATGAGAGAGGGCTAGAGAGGAATTGAGATATGAAATTTTTGAAGAAGAGAGGGAAAAAGGAGCTGTGGCCATGGAGTTGGAGAGTGGAAAGAGGAGAGAGAAATGAATGGAGAAAAATATGAGAGAGAAAGTTGAGGTTGGTCCTACAAGACATCTTCACTTTATAGTCTACAAGAAGATAACAATGAAAGGACGAGAGCGTGTATTAGCCAAATTTTTGCCACACAACTTAAGGTCATTTGGTTAGATTCATAAATCCTAGATTCCTACCATAAGTTTAAACTGGGATTTGCTTATTTGAAAGCACTAAAATGTCCATTATATATTTGGATGGTATTTTTCTGGGATTCTCTCTTATATTAATCATTGTTAATAACTATTCATTTATTTCATATTTTTATTTTTCTTCAAATAAATGATTCCCTTAATTAGGATTTCACAAGTCATGAAAAAATAATCTTATAAAATATTTTTTATTTTATTAATATGCCAACTGCTATTTAAGTTGTGACAGATTATTTTTTAAGTTATTATATTTTAATGTGTTAAACAACAAATGACACGACAAATTATGTTCATATAAAAATTTCTCCTATGTTAAACTGGTTACTTATTAGCTCTTACGGTTCCTTATATCTTTTGTGTGTATGTCTGATGAGACTCCCAGGCATTATTTAGTCTTACAACTAATAAATAAATATATAAATTAATAAGATAATATTTTTCTTAATGCAAATTATCTTGAAAGCAATTTCCCCACTAAACTAGGAGAGTTAATTAGAGGTAATCTCTTAATTGTTATTTTTTAAAGGGTGAAGGTGTAGATTTGATAAACAATTATTTTCTCAAGGGCGTTCAGCACAAATGACTATTTTGAGGTGCAAAAATAGACATGAAGAATGTTTTTGGGAGCAAAAATTGACAACATCGTTAACTGCCATTACTTTTTCTGACATATTGGTCATACTGCCAATTATTTTAATATACTTTAGAAAGTTAAGGTGAAAATTTAACAATGAATTATTTTCTTAGGGGGCTAGAGAGCATTTACAAGGCAAATAGAGGTGTTCACATTATAACTAAAGGGATTTAAGAGAATCTAACATGTTAAAAGATTTTGGACATTCAAATATTTATCTTGTAAATGTCAGTATTTATATTTCTATTGATAAAACTGAATTTTATTTTAACCAAAAGTAATGGCAGTTAACAGCAGTGGGATCTACATGTCAGAAAAAGTAACGGCAGTTAATGACATTGTCAATTTTGCTCCAAAAACAATTCTTCATGTATATTTTTACACCTTAAAATAGTTATTTATGCTGGACGCCCCTAAAAATATAGTTATCTATCAAATCTATACCTTTACCCTTTTTTTTAAAAAGAATCATCAATTTCAAAAAACTTAAACCTGGACTGTGTAAAATCATATATGTACAATCCAAACTTATTAGTTCTCTCTATTAAAAAAATTGTTTAGGATGGAAAGAAAGTCCAATTACCTATGTCTGAAGATAAACTTTTGGTGGGCAATGTGATAAATCACCAAGTTATGGACGTAAAAAACCTTCATGATTTTTAATTATAATAGCAAGAAAATATATAAATATAACTGGATGTAGTTGAAGAAAGATCATAACCATGACCTACTCATTTTTAATTATTGTTTTAAAATTTTACCACCTTCCGTTTATGATACAAGAACAACCCTACTACAAATAAAGTGTTTTAACGTCTATTTTAAAAAGCCTTTCGCATCTATTTTCAAAGATTCGTCTATACGGAAAACGTAAAAAGTATGTGTCGGTTTATGGGGAACAGACACCTAAATAGGCATCTTTTCTTGGAAAAGAACAGACGCATAGTGTGTGTATGTTTTGTGCAAAAAACAGACACACAGTGTGCGTCTGTTTGCACAAAAAACAGACACACACAATTTTTTTTAAAAAATTATTATTTTTTTTTCAAAATGCCAAATTTACACATTCAACATCCACCACTAGAAAGCCACATTACACATCCAATCTAACATTTTACAGCATCCATCCACCTGTATAATCTTGCAATTTTTCAAAACACAGAAACACGTTAAAACATCGAGTATCTCATAGCATCTCATCAACCAGTAGTACCATTCAATATAATGTAATCTGAGAAGAGGAAAAAAATTTAAAGTCACCTAATGCAATGTAAAATTAACACAATCAAAAGAAAAAAAAATAAAGTGGACATACCAGTTATTTGGTGAACCTTTGCTCCTAGACAAATTTGTTGAGTAATACAAGTTACAGGGGTTTAAAAGAGAAGAGTCGAGTGGCGAGAAGAGAGACAACCAAGGACATGCACTGTAAGAAGGAGCCCAACAAGAGAAGAGGGAGGGAGATAGCTAAGGTGAAAGAAGAGAGAAATAGTTCGTCGTTCAGCTGAAATATGAGAGAAATAGTTCAGAAGATAGAGAGAAATAGTTCAGGAGACGAGGAAATATGAGGGAAATATTTAAAGGCGGATAAAATGGCGCCTCAAAGTGTTGGCAGAGACCATATGGCGTCTGTTCCAGAAGAACAGATGCTCAAATAAGTGTCTGTTTTGCTGTAACAGACACTCATTTGAGTGTCTGTCGAGTAGAACAGACACCTAAATGTCTAGATATCCCCCCTTAATGTCTATTCCTAAAAAAAGACGCAAAAAAAGACCTTATGATTACCATATTACCATCGCTTTTGTTTTAACTTATGTTTTTTAAAAAACGGACGCATTTTAGAAATGTCATATCTCTTTTTTATAGTAGTGCAATTTAGGGTTGAATTTAGTCCAAAATACAAAATTCAAGTCTATTTTATCTCATTTAGATTTTTTAATATAATTTATCTAACTTTTAAATTGATATATATAATATAAATGTATAATATATAATGTAATATAAAGTTATTTTAAGAAGATAATTTTACATGTGTTTACATTAACCAATTTATTCAATTCTATTACTCTACCCGTGTTAGTTAATTAGCCATTATATTAAACAGATCACACTACATTTGCTCCTAAGTTAATGTTTTTCATCACTCACCTTCTTCATTTTCATTTTTCAGTTTTCTTTTTTCTTTTTGATAACAAAGGCAGCCTAGCTTAACACCATGTTACTAGATTTGAAATTTTTCATAAATGATATAAAAATATACTATTTTTTAGAGTTTTCTCTCTTAGTTTTTCCTCCTTAATTTTCTCTCTATTCAAATATAGGGTTTATGTTTTCAATACTTATTTTATATTTTTTATAAAGTTATTTTATATGTTTTCATTACTAAAAAATAATTAATTTAGGTAAAAAAGTACCCAAAATAATTAAAGATTAGAGTTATTTTGACCTGAATTAAATTAATAAGGGAAAATTACAATTTGGTTCGACTATCACCTACTGAGAAGGTACTAGAATAAAGAGTTCAATCAATTGCTCTGCAAGTTTTTCTTTTCTTTTCTTTTTTTAAAGTAAATGACTAGCTAATCAAATTAGAAATCTAAAAGGAACAGCAAATTGAAATCAATAGTCTAATATGATTGACTCAAACTCAAGTTCTAACATAGAAGTATACAACCATATCCATGACTCATCTAACAAAAAAGAGAGCCATATCCATGACTTTTGAAAAGGAAAGAGAACATTGTAAACACAGAAAAGGAAAATTTCAACAAGTCACCTCAAATGCAAGAAGGTAGATTAGAGGATTTGATCAAACAGAGGACTGATTAGAACGATGAGAAGTATAGAACCATATCCATGACTCATCCAACAAAAAAAGAGCCATATCCATGACTTTTGAAAAGGAAAGAGAACATTGTGAACACAGAAAAGGAAAATGCCGACAAGTTACCTCAGATGCAAGAAGGTAGATTAAAGGATTTGATCAAACAGAGCACTGATCAAAATGACGATTGCGATCGAAAGATTAGGGCAAAATAACGGACAACAAAAAATGGAGAGAGAAAAGTTGTTAGGCAACGGGCAAAGGAAGATTTGGATCCATGTTGCCGTGCCTTCAATAATTTCAAAAAATTTTGAAACTTTTTTTTTTGTTTTTGGCCTTCGTGTATATCACCTATTCACCTCTTTCATTTAATTAAGCTTAAAGTGCAATCAACCGATTGGCCTAGTTGCAATTTTAATCATAACATTTTTTGTAACTAAGTTTCAGTGAATGCAATTGACCCTAACATCCTTTTTAACATAATAGTGATGTTGACAATTAAAAATATATTGTTGACCTCAAGCTTGCCATGTGTCATGTGAAGTGGAGAAAAATGGCTTATACGGCACGTGAGTAAGAAAAGTAATTATTTTTAAATGTTTTGCCCAAAAAATGTTTGTCCTAAATCAGTAGATGCTTGTGCCCTAGAGAAATTCTTAAGTGAACCTAATTCATCACATCATTCATGATCTGTCAAATTAAAATGGACCAAGTCACATCATTTCTAAAATTATTTCCACTCCCTGCAATTAGTTCTCCCTCCTCTTTGCCTCCATGACTCATCCAACTTAGGGCTGAGCATTATGCCTAATGGCTTGGTATGCTCGCCCAAGCCCAGCCAAAAAATGTCTAGCCCGATCCTAAAAGAGTGGCCCAAAAAAGGTTTGGGCATTTTTGAGTAGGGCTTCTTGTAGGGCAAGGCAGGGCATTGGGTATGGGGTGGTGCCCTGCCTAGAAATATATATGATTTTATTGAAAATGTATATTATTTAATATATAATTACAAATATCTTTGCCTTTTAATGGATTATGAATATTATTTAAATTATTGTTGAAGCATGGATATTGTATTAAAGCCTTTAGCAATATATATTTTAAATTTCATGATTTAAGTTGTAGACTTATTTGCTTATGAATGATGTCTTTACTATTTTACTCTCTGCCTTATCATTATTTAACTCTCTCATTGCTTTGTGTGTTGTTGGGATTATAATGTAATCATACTTTGACAATTTTATTAACTTATAATAGTACTTGTTTGACCAAAAATATTATAAATAATGTCTATTGTGCTATTTTTTATTGTACAATATAGAATGATAATATAAAGATTTGGACAAGGAAGCTTGCCCCGCCCGCAATTGACCTACCAAAAAATATTAGGGCTTTTATCGGGTAAGGCTAGGCACTGGGCTACATTTTGCAACCCGTTCATCCTTCAGGCCGGGCATCATGCATGGGTTATATTCTACCCAGCCCTACCCATGCTCACCCCTAATCCCACCACGCTTGGCTTCTCTCCATTGCAATTTCAGTCCTTTACCCCTCCCATACTTAAAGCAACATCATTTTCCATGTGAATTGAATGCCTAATAACTCGTCATCGGTTTCTCTCCTACTGGCAAAGGAAAAAAAATACCGACTTCCCTCTTACACTTGAATGTGGGGAGGGGGGTGGCGGCTATAAAAACATATTAAAAAAATATTTATTCTATTAAAAAATAAACTCTCGTCCTTAATTTAACTTATATAAGACTTAATTGACTTTTATTTTAGATAGTTCAAAGATGCTAAATAAATTATTTTAGAATATTTATATTTAAATTTTTTATACTAAAATATCAAAATAATTTGTGTGACTTATACATTGATATATTCATATAGTTCTATATATAAGGGAAAGAGCAATTTACCCTAACCTTTAACTCCATTAATTTTGTCGTTAGTTGACTAAATTAACTAAAAGTAATAAATATGTAGAAAATATAATTTGTGTAAGAGAGAAAGAGTAAGGGAGAATTCCAAAAAAAGACATTGGAAATAGGGAAAAGACAATTCAGTACAGCGGAATCTAAAAATCTTAAATAAGTCTGTTTTGTACTTTTTTTGGGTAATTACAAAAATGTCACTGAATTTTTCACAACACCAGTTTTGTAATTTACAACATGTGTATCCAAATTAACAACACCAGGTAATACATATTTATACTGTAAGTTGTAAATACATAGTACTTATTATTGTGAATTACGAAACTTAGGTTGTGAATTACGAAACTAGTGTTGTGAAAAATTTAGTGGCATTAAGTGGAAATAGGGAAAAGACAATTCAGTATAGCGAAACCTAAAAATCTTAAATCAGACTGTTTTGTACTTTTTTTGGGTAATTACAAAAATGCCACTGAATTTTTCACAACA
>JBAGKO010000004.1:2220779-2241765 GCA_037177275.1 Acacia concinna | reverse complement strand
AATATATATTATTTGAAATATAAATATAATATTAAAAAAATAATATTATAATTTTAATAATATAATAATTATTTTTAATTATGATTAATTAATATTGTAAATATTATTTAAAAATTAAATTTATTTAAAAATAATAATTTTTAAATTTGCCCACGGAAAAAATTCCGTGGGAAATTCCGTGACAAATGTCAGAATTTCCCACAGAATTGTGTTATATGGCAAATTCTGTGGGAAAATTTCTCATAGAAATAATTCCGTCAGAAATTTCGTCAGAAAAATTTGTTATGGATTTTCTCACAAAATTTTAAAATTATTTACGACGGAAAAATTGTCTGTCGCAAATTCCGTGGGAAATTTAATATTTTTTTTGTAGTGTGTATATAAGAACATGAAAATATATTGAGAAATGTTAGGGTCACTCCATTTCTCAAAAACTTATTAGATTAATAATTTAGGTCTTTCACAGCATTCTTTTTTTTGTTTTAAATTCCAATGATATTATATACACGACACATTTATTAAGAGTATATACTCCTGCTTATTTTAAATATAGGGCATTTCTAACTATCTTATCGAAATTAAGGAAATGTAGTTATATTATTAAGATGGCCGGTAATAAAACAAAATAACGTTCCAAATTTAGTCTCATTTAAAATAATGAATTTCAAAAATAAAAATCCTAAGAGAAATTGTAAATATGGGCGATTGTAAGATAAGTTAATTAATTTATATAGAAGTGGAGGGTTTCTGAAAAAAAAAAAGAAAGAAAGAAAGAAAACAAGTGATGACAAAAGTTGATGAACTAATCAATTTTTATATGTTACATTATTGTTGATTTTTTTTTTCATTGAGCTCAAAGACTTGTGTTATATATATATATATATGTGGCATCATTGACTCATTGTAAACACATATTGAAGCATAGAGGACTCATAGCAGATTAAAATTAAATTAATGAATGATATGATACTTTAATGAATGCATTAATTCAGCTGGTCAACTTGTGGTTTTGATGATTTAAATAATTAATTAGTTAAATATTAATAGTATTCCTTTAAAATATATAGCTCCCCCATGTGTGCTAACATTTCATGTCTCACCTGCAGGTTGCATCATTACATAATAATCTGAATGATCAACTAAATTCATTTATTTTATTTATGTAGGACTACTCTTCATCCATTTTAGTTTTCTTATGTTCTCTCCAAAACCTAGGACAACATGTTAGGTTGTTAGCTAGAACTGAAACACACACACAACAATATTAATGCAACATCTTCTCTGGAATTTATGGGTTACTTAGCTTATTATTAAATTTTATTGTTGCAATAATTTTTATTAACTGCTGTTGGATGTGATTTCATACTAATTAATTAATTTCAATCTTTAGATCACCAAATTGAATGGTCCCAATATATTGGATAAAACATTTGTGGACACAGAGTTTATAAACAAAACCATGTTATGAATGCTAAAAAATGCAGACTTTTCATAAAATATTAAACTAATTATGATACATAACTTAGTTATGCAAGCATAAGATTTCTTTTAGACAATTTTGTTTGAAACAATGTTTTAAAAACTAGATCAGATATTAAGTCAAAAAAGTAAGTAGATCATGGCTCATACAGTTAGTACGGTCAAACTGTTTAGTCAATTGGTGACATAATAATTAAATAAAAAATAACACAAGACAAATATAATATTTTCTTTAAAAATAGTTATATATAACTATTTTTAACATTGTTTATTATATAGTTATTTTTTATATGAATGATATAATAAATCTTTAAATTTATATTATTTCTTATAGTATTAAATATAAAATTCAGTTGATTTTTTTTAGAGATATGAAGGAAGTTAAATTTGTTACTTAATCATATCATATGTTATATATTTCTATTAGATTATGTTTTTTTTGAATATATATTATTACATTATAAATCAGTTTATAAATTAAGAAAAATAGTTTTTTAAAAAAATATGTAGTATATAAATATTTTTAAGTAATATAATTAATTTTCTTAATGTCTCTGAAAAAATCAATTGAGTCTTATATTATATTTAAGATTAGATGTATTAATATATATATCTGCATATATAAAATGTACTAATATATATAATTTTATTTAATACTAATTTAATTTTCTCTTTTCAAGACTACTAACATTTAAAAACATATCATTGTGCATTAAAAAACATAATATTGATATTTTTCTAAACAGACTGTCTCCATATTTTTTCTGAAAGCATTCTTTTATTTTTAAAAAAATTAAAAAAGATATTAATAATTAATAAAATAATGTCTTATGCGGGTTTGTCCACTAAAATATGTTCTCACCTCCCAGGAAAGTTCTTTTCTCCTCTCCACTTCCTTTATCTATCTTTATTCGATTATTGGTTTCTTTACTTCAATTCCTGGTTCTTATTTACAGTAGCGTCTCACGCTAGCTAACTCGTCGATCGGCCTAACTGTAAGGTACGAGCCGCCATTTGCTTCGGTCGACGAATTGACCGGTTCATCCGTACTAAATATGACACATCTCCCAATAAAAAAAATTGAATATTAGCTCATATCATTGTAGAGAGTTAGCCCATTCTATTAGATTAAACTTCAAGATCATGAAATGGGTCAATGATCAAATTTACTTTGTAAGTATTGCTTGAGAAGTGATTTTGTTTCGGAAGTATGATTTGGGGTACTTTTACCTTGAAAGTTTGTAAAATGGGACAATTTTGCTCCTGCTGTTCGTTGACTAAATATGTTAAATTGACAATTTACAGGTCATCCAATATATTTTTGTTGAGGTGAAGATTTGTCTTGAAAGTTTTAAATCTATTAATTTTGACTGTTAGTTTGCCAAATATGTTGAATTGGTAGTCCGCATGTCATCCAGTTTATTTTTGTTAAGGTGAAGATTTGTATTAAAAACCCATATGTCATCTAATTCTTTTTTTTTAAAAATTATATTTAAAAGTTTCGGTACAAATTTTCACTTAGCAAAACTAAATTAAATGATTTATGGACTGTCAGCTCAACATATTTTGTCAAGTAATGGTCAACTAACGACATAGACAAAATTACCCTACTTTACAAATTTATGAGGCAAAATCGCCCCTAAAACAATACTTTCAGAACAAATTTAACATTTAACTTGATAAAATTTTAATTCTTGTAAATAACAAAAGCTTTTGGACAAGCAACTCCAAAGGAAATAGGAGTAATGATGTTGTCGGTAATATTAATAATAGATATGATCGTATGAAATCTAATTGTTCATTATTAATTAACGATGGTGAATGGTGATACATATTCATTGATAATGACATCCACGTGATTTATTTATATTTTCTCTCTTCTTTTTGTATAGTTCTTTCCCTCTTTCGAAATTTATACCTTCGAATTCCATTAATATTTTGTACTTAATATTGAATCTTTTTTTTTTTGGTTAAGATTGAGGTTTCAATTTGGTGCAGAAACATGGATGCTTGGTTTAACCTTGTTATGAAGATTTTTATTACGTACTAATTAACAAGTTTCACCTTTTTAGAGCAAAACTTGCTATTCCAATTCACTGTTTAATATATACCAAGTGGGACTTGCTTTTTATTTCATATCATTCAAAACATTTTATTTTTTCCCTTTTAAATATTTCTTGGAGACCATTTAATATCTAATATTACCAAATAATTTAAAACTTGTGTGGAAATGGAAAGTGGAAACCCATAAATTTAAAAAAAGAAAGAAAAAGAAAATGGGCATTATTATTTTTTCTGTTTGCAATTTGCAAGCCCCATTGAATATTTAGCCAAGTAAAATGGGTATAAAGACAAAGGGACCACAGATTATGGCAGGGGCTATAACCTTTTTGTCATTATCATATCCAATTATGTCTATAGAATATATATTGTAAGGGAGTGCAGTTCCATTGTTCAAGAAAACAAGATTGAAAGGATGGTCCTGCCTCTATTAAAGGGTCTAGGCTGGGGCGATTCCTAGCGCTACACTTTATATATACAGTTGGAAATATATGGTTAAATAATTGTAAAAGGAAAAATTAATTAACAAAAATATTGCTATTGGGCTGTTTGGTTAAGAAAAAAGGGGTTAAAGTGCAATTTACCCTCAATATTTTTAGAGATGAGCAATTTTAGTTTTAAAGTTTTTTTTTTGGCTCAATTTTAGTCCTAGCTTTATTTATTTGGGGGAGAATTTATGTCTTCATTAATATATCTATTAAGTTGACTGTTAAGTAAAATATGTTGACTACTGATAAAGCCATGTGGCAGATGAAGTAGATTAAATAATATGATGTGACATTGGCATTTGACCGAAATTAGGGCATTTACTTTCAACAATCGACAGAGTATGTTTCATTTTTTTTAAGAAAAATATAATTTCATTTCAGTCAAATGGCACACCATATCATATTATTTAATCCACCTTATCATCCACATGACCTTATCATCAATCAACACATCTTATTTAACAATCAACTTAATATATTTATTAGTAAGAATATCACTAAAATTAAGTAAAAAAATGTTAGAACTAAAATTGTTTTTTTTTAAAAAATGTTGGGTGTAAATTGTAGCTTAAAAAAAAAAAAGGTGTGTATGTTAACTTTTACTATTTTCAAGACCTGTAGCAATTTCATTTTTTAAAAAAATGATAAAAATCAAATACATTATGCTATTGAAAGGTGGATGCGTGTATAGGCAACCACACTAAAGTGTAAGAAAATTAATGGTTCTTGTGGCCTACTTTTTAGGTGGTGTCCACAAGTAGCCTTTTGCTTTAAAATGTATGATAAAATATTTAAATATAAAAAATAGCGCACACACATATACCGTCTACTATGCCCATTAATATTTTACTTAAAATGTAAGAAATATTTTAAAACTCTACTAGCATTACTAGATAATATTTCTCTCATAATTTTTTCATTTTAGGAACTAAGCCAACCTTTACCTTTAATGTGCCCTCCATCACATCTCCAACCATCAATAACTACAAGTCTACAACTTCCTCTTCTCTTTTCATTCATACATTACATGATACATAATTCTCTTATCATAAAGGCAGGAACTAGTTGAGAAGTTATTTTAAAATCTACTTTACATCTCAAATTTGTATTTTAAATAGGGTTTTCATCATTTAGAATAATAATTAAAGGTGGTATTTTATGAAAACCAACAAATGTTTGTGATAAATAACTAAAGTAACTAATTTGTTTTAATATTTATAAATTTGTTACCAAACTCCTACAATATTTAAGACCCAAAAGTGTATACGTACATATTTGGCTTGTTTGGATTAATACTTATAAAAATGATTTTTATCTCAACTATCATTTATAAAAAGAAAGAAATGTTAAATAGTGTAATGTGATTTATATTGAATATATAGATAACTATAAAAAGTTCAATTTGACTTAAACTCAATAGTGAAATATTCAAATTCAAAGTAAAGCCAAAAGGTAAGAAAAAGATAGGGAAATTTATAATGAGGTCCTAAATAAGGGACTTTATGTCAAATAAGTCCCGTGAAATCTCGTATTTATAGTCAAATCCCAGGGTTGTTAACTGTGTTGCTGAAGTTGTTAATTACAACCTTAGAAGCATCGCAATTAACAACTCCGAGGGTGTAAATTGGGATTTGACAGTAATAAATTCTTAAAACCTGAGACCTGACTGTAAATACGCGATTTCATGGGACCTATTTGACATAAAATCCCTTATTTGAGATCTCATTATAAATTTTTCAAAAAGATACTTCAACTTTAAAGTTATTTTTATCCTAGAAATCATTTTTTTTATTCTAAAAGCTATTTTTTTCCATCTGACATTTTATTTTTTCTCCCAACCAACTTTTCAAATATTATCCTGAACACGCAATTAACCTCTACCTCTCTGGTTATGAATTGACATTGATTATTTATAAAATGATTTGATGGATTAATCAAATGAAACTTATAAACAAGTTGCACCGAAACCAAAATTTCAATGATTGTGGGAGTGATCAATGGTTGAAGAATATTTGGGGGTGGTTTGGTGGGTGCATGTGCTGCTACGACAACTGATGGTCCATATTATGTTAGGGACCACTTTCTATGAACTGCGTGACACCTTTCTTTTTTATCTTTTCTATTTATGTTTGAATTTCTGCTTATGTTTTGGAAAAAAAGAAAAAAAATGCTGCTTATGTTGCTTGCTAATTTAATCAAGTTGATTGTCGTTTAAATCAATAAATAGTTCATGGTCAACACATGAATAAATAGGTTCGTGCCTTTATTTTCTTTTCTCTTTAAGAGTTGTTAACTACAACTTATAGAAATACATTAAGTTGTCAATTAGTATTTAAATGTAATTATGCGATTTTATAGGACTATTTAATATTTTTTTTCTTTTGGTTGGGACCTAACCGTAATTTCTCTTTATAAGTTTGATTAGGGGGGAGAGAGAGAGATAATGAGTTCCATGTTATGGGGGCTACAATAGGTGCATAAAGTTATTGTGAAAAAAAAGGGCTCTCATATTTTTTTCCTTCAACCATCAAACATCCAATATAATTGGAGCTGTATGTTTTTGGAGGGAGGTCTAAGGTTAAATTATCAAGCATTGCAAAAATGGGCCAGCCAAGATCTTTGTCTATGTTTTTGACCTTATATTATATGGATTTGGACTTACTTAATAAATATACTACTTACAGTCCCAATAGGTTACACGGCCATATTCAAGGTGTATTTTCTTGTTTGGCCCAAATAGATTTTCTGGGCCTATGATTTAAAGAATTTAACTACCCACACCTCATTCAAGGGGTGTTGATATCCTATAGAAATTGGTGTATGTTTTCTTAAAAAAATAATTAAACATATATAAGTAGGGGTGTTCTAGGGGCGGGATCGGGAAATATCATTCCCGATCTTGATTCCGATCCCGATCCAGATCCCGAAAGAGGCTCAAAAGGGATTGTTCTCAATCCCGATACTAGAAAAATCTAGATCGGGGTTTCTCAATCGAGATTGGGAAATTCCCAAAAAAAAAAGAGAGAGCACTATGTAAGAAGTTAAAAAAAATAATAAGTATTGCCAAACAAAAATAAAGGAATAAGAATTTATTCTCCAAGACAAAATAAAAGGAGTATTAATTTCTTCAAAAAACATACTTAAAATTATTTTAAGTCTTTGATTTTTATGACATGAGTCTACAAAAAATAAAGAATAATGTATGCATTATCTTATATATTAAGTGTTATCTTGAAAATAAAAATTATAAAAAATTGATAGGAATACTTATTTAATTAATGTTGAAAAATAGAAAAAATGAATAGTTTTTAACTTAGTAGTATTTAGATAATTTTAGAAATTTTTTTAAAAAAATATAAATATATATATATTAGAGATTAGGAAAAGTTCGGGATTTGGAAGTCTTATTCCCAATCCTGATCCCGATCCCAAATAGATTTTTCTCGATCCTGAATTTTTCTCATCCCAATTTGCTTGGGTTCAAGACAAGAATATCGGAATAGGAAAATGTTGAACACCCCTGTATATATAGGCATGCTCAAACATATTATATATTTTCTGTAAAGACTGTTTTATATGTGTGCATTCCCTTGATCTTATTGATAAATAAATTTCTGTAAGCCCTTTTTTTGTTACGAGTCATTATATAAAATCCACAAAATATTAATGTTTAAGCTTTATGTATGTTATTGCTGGCAAAAAAAAAAAAAAACACATTATGTCTACAGTCTACTAAATGGCCCAAAATAAACTTTACGTCTACCTTAACCTTAATGGTGACAATTTATTGTCACTTTCTTCAATTGTTAGAAACTGCCATTGATTACTAAGGATTTTAGACGGTATGGTTAGTGCCCTATGTGACACCCAATACAGATTCGATCCCAACATCATGTAATAAAAAAAAAAGATTGCCGTTGATTGCATCTCAAAATGGCTAGGATTTGAGGGGAGAAGAGTGTTTTTATATATATATATATATATAACAAAAAATTTTAAGTGAGGTAGATCTTGGGCACTTACCAAAGCAAATGCATACTTTTAAGTTTTAAAAGTGCTTACAGAGATATTTATAAATCACCCACTAATAATATCCTCATATCAACAACTAAATTTAAACTCATAACTTTATGAGCTATGAGCCAACTCCTTACTAACTAAACTAATCTTTGTTGATGGAGAAGAGTGTTTCCGGTTTTCACTAACCCCTTATCTTTTAATTATTTAATTGACTTTTAATAGTTGAGATTAATTATATAAAAATTTGAAAATTAATTATCTATTTATATTTGTAAGTTATTTTGAAAAAACTATCCAAAACAAAGTTATTTTGAAAAAGAAAACTCTTACCCTATGTTTGAATAGAAAAAAAATTTGGGGCGAAAGAAAATTAACGGGCAAAACTTCTAAAAATAGTAAGTTTTTTAACTATTTATGAAAGTTCTTCCCATAGAAAGAAAAATGGGGAGAAAATGAATACTAGATCTTTAAACTTTCATAAATGATAAAAAAAATTAATATTTTTGAAAGTTTTCTCCCCTAATTTTTTGTCCCCTTTAATTTTCTATCCATTCAAATATATGGTTAAAGTCGATTGTGGCTTAAAAGTGACGAGTAACAACTTTTCCGAGCTTAACACATAGTTTATATATACATTTATCAAGAAAATAACAACTGTACTACACAATTATAAATATGAAGGTAAAATAGTAAGTAAAAAACTATAAATAAGTCAAAAAAAAAAAAAATCTCTCTCTACTTTGTCGAAGTGTGCCACATAATTAACTGTTGGATAGGAGAAAATTGGGGACATCGAAATTGTTCATCGTCGAAGTGCCACATAATTGACGTATACTAAGAAACTCATACACACACATACAAATATAACACATGTTAATAGGTTTTAAGATAAACAAGAGCATAAGTGCCTGCTAACACTGTAATGTCAATTTTAATTGAGTTTAATAAATTTTAAAAAAAAAGTTATGTAACAGAAAGGGAATATGAGGAGAAAGGACGAATGAGTTATGTGAGCCAAACCTCCCCAAAAAAAAAATTAATGAGTATATAAATAGAAATGGAGGCAACATCAAATTAAAGTAGTTAATTAAACACAAATCAATCAATTAATTAATTGATTATTGTATGAACAACGGTGGCATGCTTGGCTGTCACATAGTAGGTTTTACAATGCAATTTGGTTGACCTCCGTTAAAAAAAAAAAAAAAAAAGGAGGAGGAGGAGGAGGAGGAATCATGCAAGAGCTCAGCTACGCCTGTAGTCTTGTACAATGCAAAACAACTAGTATTTTTTATAAAATAAACAAAAGCTATAATAATATCATTAATTAATAAAGAATGAGAGAAAGGACAATTAATAATATTGTGCATTGCTTGCGCATAATAAAACAACATTACATTGATTACACCCCTCAATAATTGAAAATAAAATATTTTATTTATGTATCAGAGTTTACTTCTTCGCGATTGGTCAGAAATGTTAGATAGTGAGTCCTAGAAATTAATTATTCGGACATAATGTTTAAGTATTCAATTTAGCCAAATTCAAAAGTACATCAGACACAACAAAATAATATATATATATATATATATATATATAGAATAACATAACAGTGATGATAGGTAGAGTAATTAACCGATTGTGGGAAAATTTTATTGAACTAGTAAATATTCAACGCGTTCACACAGAATAGAAGAAAACATAGAATTACTCTATATATAGAATTAGCTTGACAATTAAGAAAATTAAATAATATCCACAAACCTTGAAGATAAAAGAATATGACTTTATTGGTGCCTACTGCCTCGAAAATGATCGAAGAGGCATTATTATTGTTGGCTTCTAAGGCAAGCATGAAAATGGTATTTTGAAAATAATGTGAATGGTTGTTGTCACATTAAATAATAATAATAATAACAACCACATATTATTAAATTATATGGCTAGCTATATAAATCTAGCGTTGTCAAACTTAATTGGGCGTAGCATTCTTGAAGAGGAACTAACTTCTCGTCTTTTTTTTTTTTAGTATATCCTAAAATAGTTTTTAGTTCTCAGCACTCTAAAGATAATTTTTTAACAACACCCAGTCACCACTATCTAACATCCACCACACTAGAATATTTTTGTAAAAGCGCTCAATATCATAAACTATTTTCTATCTTTCATTAAAAAAAAACTATTTTATCGTGCTTTTAACACCCTGAAATATTTTTTTAATGACGCTTACCATCTTAAATCATTTTTTGATCCAATATTTTATATCATTGTATATATTAAAAATTAATTTAGAATACATAGTACTATTAAAAAAAAACTTCATGGTGTGAGGTGTTATGTAGTGACTGTTACGGAAAAAATATTTTTCAATGTGAAGTAAAACAAAAATTTATTTTAAGATAATAACTGCCATTAAAAAAATACTTCACAATACAAAAGGTATTAAAAAATATTTCAAGCTGAATGTTACTTAAAAAAAGTGTTCAACCTTAATTATTATAAATTTAAATATGTATTTTATATATTGATATGGATTTGAACTCAGGACTCAGTATTTAAGCGATTAAATCAGTTCATAATAATAATGATAATTTGATGAGACACGAACAATTGGAGTCATGATACCCTAATTAGTTACCCAATCGTTTTCTCTTTGTTCTTTTTATTTCGTTACTCTTTTTGTCCCACTCATCATATACTTTCCTCCTTGTTTTTCTCTCGCCATTGTCATATACTAGTTTCTCATAATTTGTCTTTATCAATGGAATAACTTCGTTCCTGGGTTAAAAACTTTGTTCCTTTCATTTTATTGTTTATTTTTTTAAAAAAAAAATCACGTAATCGCCATTCGCCATTTTTTGCATTTAAAAAAAAAAGGAAAACAGAGAATTAAATGCAAGCGACTTGTTTTCTATTTTAAAAACGACGAAAAAGATTCAGAAGATTTTCTATTTTTAAGTAATAATACGTTTGTTTTATTTTTAGAAAAATATAAATTTTGATTTCTGAATTTTCTATTATCAATTTAGAACCTAAATTTTAATTTGTTACAACTCAACAAAATATTAAATAAACATTTTTATGGAAACTCAATTGATTTTAGAGAAAACAACAAAAAAATATATTTTCAATTTCAAAATCTCAAATAAGTAATTTTTTTATAAATTGTCATTTAATATATAAGTTTAGTTAATTCTATTACGATTAATTTAAGATTTTGAAATTTAAATAGTATTTATATGTCTATTTTTTTTTGTAAATTTAAAAATAGCGAGGGGTAAAAATTCTAAGAATCAAAAGTTATATTTGGGGTGTCTCGTGTATGTAGAGACTAGAAAAGTACGGGGCATTTGGTTTAAACATGTGAGATTGTGAGTAAACTTTTATCCTTTCACAAAAGTTATTTTTGAGAGTATACCTGAACAATCCTTTGTGAAGTTATTTTTTGTATAACTTATAGTTTTGTACAGATAACATTCTCCAATTTTAATTAGTTCCCGTATATAAATTTTATGACATGCAATCTTTTTAATGAACACTACCACAAAAAATGTTTTTTTTAAAAAAAATATATGACATTTTTTTAAATGTCACAAATATATATGCCACTAAAGATTCTAATGACGCTCACAGAAGGGCTGTTTTCCTGTGGTGCTCTCTAGGAGGAGTGTCACAGGAAGCCCCTGGAGAGCACCAAGCTTCCCATGGCACTCCTCCTGGAGATTGCCACATAAAGCTTGCTTTCTTTTCCCCCTTTTGGTTGGTACCTCTAAATCCAAATCTAATTTGAGAGAGTCACACCTTTTTTCCTCTTTAGGTAAATTGGAAAAGGAACTAGAAGAACCACTAGAAGTCCTAAAATATTTATACCAATTTGAAAGACATTATTATATACAAATGCAAACACAATATATATAGATGCAAACATCTAATAAAATGTAACTCAAATATCAAATTGGATGCAAACAAGGAACTAATGTACAAAACAACTATATATTGTTACAAAAATTGTGAATAGAGAAAGATCACTTGAGGTATTTGTCTTATTAAATATTCACACCATTCTTCAATAATTTCATTGACCTAATTTTCCGACAAACTATCAGCCCGTTCACCTTCAAAACACTACTTATATAGTGATTAACATAATGAATTAAAATCACCAAAAATTTATATCTAATAATCAATTAAATTTAAAACACAATGTGAATTGAAACTAAAATCACTTACTTGTTGATGAACAAAATTTAAATAAGAGTAGGAGTAGTTAATCCTTCCCTAATGGGCTTTTTTTCAGTTATCTTTCTTTCCACTACTTTTTATCCCATTGTTGACTTTGAGGCTTTGAGGGGATTCACTAGGTGTTGAAAGAAAATCTTTGGGCATTTGAATTGATTAAACGGGATAAGCAGGACTTGTAGGTTAATCACTTGTTTTTGGCAGATTGGTAGCTTATGTCTTTTATAAATTTCATTACGTAATGCCTATAATCAACATTGTTAGATTTAAATAGGCACTGCAACAATAAAACAAAAAGCTGTTTCAGTTTGTGAATAAAAATAGTATAATAAAAAAATTCTAGTAAATGATCATATATACCATACTCTTCTTCCAACCGTAGCTATTAACAGGGTTAGGAGATTTAGCATATGAGAGATTGACTAATACTCGATATGCAGTCAGTGTACTTAAAAATAAAATATGAATTGATTAGTTTTTGTCATTCATTCAATCACATACAAAAAAATTGACACATACAATACCCTTACCTATTGAATAACAACTTCATATTGGGACAGTCTCGTGGTAAACCATCTCTTGAAGCATCTATATAGTAAATGCAAGGGCCCATTGGATTCGCTGGATTGATTACAATCAATATCCAATGTTGGCTAAGTTATTTTGAAAATATTTTATTAACATGTTAAAATTCCGGTGAAAGAATAAAAATAATACATTGCAATGCTACTAGCATAACTTACCCTACATTATATGGTACTAAAAATTGCATGTCAGCATTAGCCGCTCTCTCAGTAAAATGTTACCTAAGTTCATTGAACTGTAGTTCTAAATCTACTTTGCCACCATGTTAGCCAACAAAAAATGGCTTGACAAATATGAAATGTGACTCTTCATTGTCCCTCATGACGTCATGATATAAATGCTTTTGTAGAAAATATAAAATTTGATTAAAACTAATAAAGTAATTGATAAACATGTATTAATAGTGATAGATAGTGATGATAAAGTGCATAATCTGGATATTAATAACTGAAGCAGAAAGCAATCCATGATTGAGTATATCACTGAGCACCTCCTCCGTAACATATTCTTCAAGTCCAGCTAGATTGTAGATGCGACTATAAAAAGATAATGTTAATGATGATCCTCCTCTAAGAATAGCAAGCACAATATTGAGGAGTTGGTTGCAATAGGAGATTATATTAGTCTGGCTTCTAGGGCCACTAGTAGAAGCCTAACCTTTTTGGCCGTCAATTGCAGTTGTGGAGCACTTTGAAATTTTGCTTTATTCCTGAACTTTCTTCCCTTTAGAATGAGAGATCTACAAAAATAATGAAATCTCATCATGTAATTTTAGATGGAAGTACATAGACAAATATAAGCATTTGTAACATAAGTACCTTTTAACATGGCTCTATCAGATGTGTTGTCCATGCAACAGATCCCTGACAATGTCTCTAACCATGACTTCGTCATCTGGAGAAGGGATGGGCAAGAACGCATCTTTGTCATGTATTGAAAAAAAAAGAACGCATCTTTGTCGGTGCAAAGATTAACCCTTGCATAAGTGCGTTATTGGGTAAGGGGGAATTATGTAACATCTCATTATTGTCGTAGAATAAAATCCCAACAACAACTACGTGCTTTGATTGTTTAAAATAAAGTTTGCACATGGATTCACCCTGCATAAATTAGAGTTAATACATTAGGGTCCAAAATACCACAAATTTGTAATGTAACAAAATTGTAAATATAGAGGACATTATTTACCAAAGGAATAGGGACTTTAGGAAAAGAAGGACAACTATCCTTCACACTTGGGTTCTCGCATGTTAGGACACTATACGTTGCCTTGGTTCGTACTAGATTTTAAATTTGGCTCCAACATCTCATTGATACAGCTTTATTGTTTAAGTTGTTCTTGCATATTCTTCTGGAACCAATCCATATGCTCCCTGAGTTGCCTTATCTCACTATTGCTGGAGCGTTTTTGTTGTCTTAAGTATTTTGTTTGTCACTCCAAAACCAGTACCTTGGACACACTCGCTATACTTAAGTACTGCTAGCGCCTTACTAAACAAATAGTCATGACCAACATATTGAGGCAACCTTGGTATCTCTTAGATCATTGCCCGCTATGACAAGAAGAAATAGAAGAATGTCGACAGACATAAAATAGAAAAATTAAATAATATTAATTCTTACAATTATAATCCGATATTTGCACAATATTTAGCCACTTTTCTAGCTTCTTTACTAAGAATCTCTCTCTTTTTATTTGTCACTCCGGCCACCCACAAGTTATGTCTTGGCACGTGTACTCTCAAAGTTGGATTCTTATACTATAGATCAAAGTTAGATGAAATTAAAAATTAGTGATACAAATTAAAAGCATATGAAATAATAATTACTTCTTACCATTTGTTACTTTAAGTTCCCACATGATAATGGTCCTTTCATGTAACATCCTAATTTTTATTTTAGGATTTTATTAAAAATTAGCAAATAATTATTTATGATAAATTGATTTATTATATAATTATTAAAATAAAAATATTTATTTATAAAATTAAGGATACAATTCTAAAAAAACAAAGAAAGAAAGAAAGTTTAAAGTGTATATATATAGCTAAATGGATTATTAAAAAAAACCAATAGAACAAAAGGGGCACATTGCCTCTTTAAATCACGTGGTGGTGTGGGGCTTTATATATATAAAGCTATAGACACCCAATTCACAAGCTACAATAGATACACAGTGAGATCACAGTTACCAATGTCGCCGACGGAGACTATTTTTGGACTTAGGATTTTATTTTGCGGATCAATAAAGTACTCAAATTCACTTCTTCTCATAAAATTTTCTTCATGAAAATTATTCTATGTATTTTTCTTTTTAACATAGTAATTTTATACAGATTAGAGAATAATTTAGGGTTAGGGTTTTAGACAGGTTTTGAGTTTTGGTAATAGATGTCTATATTATTATAGAGGAATGTTAATGACCAATTTTAACCAGTTTAGTTTTTCTATTTGGTCTTTGTAATATTTTATCTTATTTTTTGTATAAAAACAAATCCTAAATAATTTCATATAAGATATTTCTACCTATTAATTTTAGGTCAAATAGTTTACTTGAGTTATTGGAGTTATTAGTGAAGTTTTAATTAGTTTAAATTGATGAATAAAGTGAATATTTGTAATTTAACAATTTTATATTGGAAGTCATAAATCTTAAATTAGGAATTTTGTACAATTGAATGAAATTGATCATGCTTAATGTTCTAAATGAGTTGTTTAGGTTAGAAAAAATATATGAATGAATGTTAAAATGTTTAATTGGGGTTTTAGTATGAAAGTAGAATTTTTTGCTAATTTGTTATTGAATTAAGTCAATGATTTGATTGTTTTAATAACTCAAAGAGATATTAATATGTAGTAATTGATTGTGATAGATTTATTTGTGATTTATGACTTGTGACTTGTGGTTGAGCTTGAAGCTTGGATTCTTGTGGTAATTTTGCTTTAGCAAGAGGTAATCACTTTCTTCTCTTTGTGCATGCTTGTGACATGTTTGTGAGTAATTTTTGTATATATAACTATAAATTTGATACTGGGTTGTGATGTGGACTAAGAAATTGTTTTATTATTGAAATTGTCTTGTGTGACTTATTTTAAATGAAAATGGATAGTTATATTATATTACATGAGTTTATAATGGTTTATGTGGTTGAAAATATTCTTTTGATAAATTGTGAATTGATATTGGTTGTGATAATTTACCTCTTAAGCAATTGATATGAGAGGGGGTGGCAGATGTGAATCTTGATGGGAGATTATTCTTAGAGTAAATAATGGGATGAAATTATTATACAAAAGAGGAAATAAGGTAATGCGTTTCCAAGTGTACATTGGTTAGTCCTTTGGTCCATTATGTTTAATGAGGCTTTTACACCCCACTGATGTGATGGGGGACCTATGGTCTGGTCTTATACTCTGTGGATTTTGGCCGGTCCATATCACTTGATCAGTGAACTTGTTGAGCTGAACTACCAGTTACATAAGTGAGTAATAGCCCATGGGTTCAGTCAGAGGAAATAAGATAGGAGTTAATAAGGGACGTTAGGGATTGAATTGTTAAATATTGATAATTGTACACCCATGTGATAAATATGAAAAATGAGATTATAATATTGTAAATTGATATACTTATTACCATGTGACATTTTTAATAATGTTATGTATTTATAAATGTTCCCGTTTGACACTTCACGGGCACTTATTTGTATGCCCAATGAGATAGAATGTTGGTTGCTAAGGCTTTTGTCTCACCCCATCAATTTAACATTTTTCAAGTAATAATTCTCATAATGGTCCAATGGGGGAAACTCCGGAAGATTAAGCTAATTTTTTTAAGAGTAGTTCTTCCGTTTTCTAGCTTATGATGGATTATTATATATTGCCAAGTTATGATTCACTTGCATATTTTAGTGAATTATTTTTAAGATTTTACATATTGATTTCATACATTTAATTTTCTATTATTGGGTTACTTTCTAATGTTTTGAATATACTTGAAAATTAATATTGTATTTCAAAACCTATGGGTTTTCATTTTAATTTGATTTGAATTTGATAAGGAATGTTTGTTTTGAACTTCAAAAAGTCTAAGGACTAATTATGTGTTTGAATTTTGATTAAAAAAAATGGGGTTTTGTTCTTTTAACCATGATAGTTCTTTTAAAAAATTTAGTTTTAAACTTTTTTTATTATGGTTAACTTGTTTGAAAATAATAATATAATTACGATTAAGTTATCATTTGAATGATGATTGAATTGATAACTCAGTTAATTGTTCTATTAAAAGAAAGAAATTTTACATTGTGCCCCTGTCGTTAGTTGACCAAATATGTTGAACTGGCAATTCAGAGATCATCTACTTTATTTTTGTAAAGTTAAATCTATTAATTTTGACCTTTAGTTGACCAAATATGTTGAATTGGTAGTCTACATGTCATTTAGTTTATTTTTGTTAAGGTGAAAATTTGTCTCAAAAGTTTATCGTTTGTCATCTAATTCATCTTTTTTAAAAGTTCTGATACAAATTTTCACTTTAGTAAAAATATAGTGGATGACCTGTGGACTACCAGCTCAATATATTTGGTCAACTAACGGCAGGAACAAAATTGCTCCACTTATAAAATTTTCGGGGCAAAATTGCCCCTTATGAGACTTCCAAGACAAATTGCCCCTAGAGTATTACTTCCAGTACAATTTTACCCATTTACCTAATACAATAATATAATAGCCTAACTATTTAAGCTAATTTAAGTTATAAAGTGTACAGTTACATTTATGAATTATTTGGCAAAAATGTCTTTATAGGGCAAGGCGTAGGAGAGTTTTGGAACCATCATCTTTATATGAATTTGAATTGTATCGATAAGTATTTGACAATTAATTTATAACCCACTGTGTTTTTCTGAATGCATGAACCTTAAAAATTATTTGAATTCCCTTGAAAGGAATTATAAAGATTGATAATATAATTACAAGAATATTTAGTCTCACTTTTGTGAGGTCGATTGATAACCTTTTTGCTAATATCTAGTGCACTTTTTGTTCTATCAGTAAAGTGGAAGTGGTAAAAAATAATCATTTGATTAAAGTAGTTTAGACATATACAAAAAGAAGGATGTCATTGGATTGTTGTCAATAACATCAAAATGCCATATTAATCGTATTAAGTCATTTGAAAATAGTTGGGAAAGACGAAAGAGAATAATCAATGAAATTAATTATTGACTGCGACTTTTTACTTAATAATTCATTCCAATATTAAAGTGCAATGCACGTACCCGACTCTACCTGATAGATAAGATAAGACTTAAAAGTTTGTCCAGCTAGTTTTTGCTGCTGTGTTAGTAACATTATAAATAATATAAATAATCAGGAAAAGACGTATAATTGAAGCCTCCTTTGCTTGCAAGTTTGAGAGGCAGAAAATTCAAAATTATCTTATGAGTTCAATGACCGAATTGCGCGTGAAACATATGCTTTAATAAACAAAAATCCAAAGAAATAATATTGCGGCCACCTCTATACTTGTTTTCTTCTTCCTTTATTCTTCTCTCATGTCCCTACCCGTCAACTCGGTCAACAAAACACGTCGTCAACCATGCAAATACAATGCACACAATCTGCTCTTCATATATATATATATATATATATATAACATCAGCCGAACTTAATGACTTCTAGATACACAAATATATATATATATATATAGTATACTGCTTCTTTCATTATTGTAAAATATGGCTCAAGCTACTTTTCTCTCTCCTCATTCTTTAGGCCCTAAAAGACTTGTAGCAAACAAGTTCTTCACAAGTAGTACCAGCAATGTGAAGATCACTCGAAGAAGAAGAAGAAGCTTGAGAGTGTTCTCATCATCAAACAAGGATTCTTACGATGGGAAGCTGGTGGATGAAAGCATGATTGTTCTTCGCCTGCGAATTCGGGAGATACAGATGGAAAAGATGAAGGAGGAGGAGGTGATCGGAGGATCAGGTTATTATTGGAGGATGATGGAGTGGGAGAGAAGGTACTGGCAACATAATTATGCTTCTGATATCTGTCAAGCTGTTGGATTGTTGCAGAATGTGTTGATGGACACAAGGCCTTGTTTGGCTCTTGCATTTCTGCTTTTTGTTTCCTTTAGTCTTTCCTTTTCAATGTCTCTCTCTCTGCTTCATTTGGTGAGCTTGGGGGAGCACATCTTCATGCATGTTCATTAATTTATAGTTATACTAGTAGTTGATTAACCATTTGAATCTTCTTATTGTTTGAGATTCTTCTTTTAATTTTTTCTTTTCAATATGCATAATCTAATTGGTTTGGTTCGACGACTGTCCAATATAATTAAGTCGTTTTCTGCATTTGCATATATATATATATACTCCTTCTGATTCTAAATATAAGGGTCTATTGACTTTTTTAGAGAATTCTAAAAAAATTCTAAGAAAGCTAATTATATTACTTTAATATATTAAAATTTATCGTTTTTCTTCAAATTATGTTTTTTGACTTATTAACTAATATATAATTTAATAAAACATAATATATGATATGATTAAATAATGTAATTAGTTTTCTTATAATTCTTTAAAAAAGTCAACTAGCCTTTATGATTAAGATCGGATGGAGTACACACTCAAACTCAAAATCTTTGTTTAAATGACCAATATGCTTTTAAGCATATTTAATATTTATTATTTTTTTATAAATTAATTTGTCTGACTCATAAATTAATATATAATCTAATTATGTAGATAATTATTTCAAGAAGAGATCATGTAATATATATGCTATATAATTAAGTTATTTATTTAATTTTTTTAATCTTCTCAAATCAATCAACTAAGTTTTACTTTAAAAACTAGAGGTAGTATTTGTTTTGTGTTTAAGATGGAAAGGAACATTCATATTGAATACATTCGTGTCATTCAAATAACATAGATAACTTGAAATTTTCATTCATTGAAGATAAGCGATTAAATTGTTAGGCACAAAAAAGAGAAGACAAACGATTAAATTCAGACTAAGTTAACTGAACCTGAATGATTGAAATTTACCTGAGCGATGGCTCCTTTTTAAGTTGTTGGTCTAAAATTACATGCACTGACACGTGGCACAATATCCCGTCAATGTAATGTAACCAATAAGTAAACAATCTTTTGAATTATGTATTCCGGTCAAAAGATAAAAGAATCTTAGATTATGATATAACGATTCTTACACATACTATTATAATTCTCATATTTATTTCCCATACTTCATATAATATATATTTTTTAAGATGATAAATATAAAATACATTGTTTACAAGTTATAGTTAAACAACATAACTTATGTCTCAAACTTCTCACCATGGAGTGACAGTTATAATCTTCTACTTATTAATATTATTATTATGATTAAATTTCAGAGTAAGAGAGAATCCCGCAACCGACCACGTCGTTCCAGCAATGTGGCGGCGGTTTTAAATTTATCCATACATTGACCAGAAAATATCCTCTAATCCAATAAATATATTAGTTTTTTTTTTGCCCGACAATAAATGTATTAGTTAAACACTTCTTTTCGTTTTGGATTGTTTTCTACGCTTTCGTTATAAATCATCAACAAAAATAAAATGAAATGTATCCAAGAAAGAAAGATGAAAGGAGGGGGGGAAATCTTAGAAGCAGAGGGCATTTGAATTTCCTGCATTTGAAAAGTAAGTTGAATAATAAAAATTAATTTCCGGTGTATCAAAAAAATTATAAACAAATGATACACCCATTTAAAAGAAAAATGAAATATCTTAATTAATTTGAATTTATATCTATAATAATTACAATTATATACTATTCTCTCCGCTATAAGAACTCGTTGACTTTTCTAAAGAATCCTAAAAAAGTTTTAAAAAAGTTAATTGCATTACTTAATTATATCGTATATTGTGTTTTATTACATTATTATATATTAGTTCATAAGTCAAACAACATAATTTGAAGAAAAATAACAAATTTTAATGTCTTAAAGTAATTTAATTAGCTTTCTTAAGATTTTCTTAAAATTCTCCAAAAAAAAGTTAACATATCCTTATAATTAGGAAGAGAGAGTATATCGTAATGAATTTGAATACTTTCTCC
>JBAGKO010000004.1:2204600-2220679 GCA_037177275.1 Acacia concinna | reverse complement strand
CCCTCTGAATGCAACTATTTAATCCATAATCCAAATAATGATGCGGGACACATCCGGTGATATATTTATATATATATTATAAAATAATAACATAAAATACATATAATATCTAAATAAATATAATATATACATAAATAAATATATTAAATTTCTAACATATTTCATATATATATATATATATATATATAAAGTGACACGAGACTAATAAGACTTATCATCATGACTGAAAAAAAGTTTATGCCATACACGAGCATCAATTTACTGACAATATTGGGACCTGGTAACACCCTGTCCACTTAACGCGAGACTCATCTATGATTATTAAACAATTGACCAATGACCAATCCCATAGGATGAACATATAGCCTGTTTTTTACCCCCAAAAAAAAAAAAAAACAACATATAGCCTGTCAGGTAGTATTATTTTGATAAAGTGTCCAATTTCTAAAGCAGTGTTTTCATCAATTAAAAAAAAAAGAATTTCTATAATTTTCAACAAACACATCATTTCATATTTTAATCTGTTAATTGTGAATCCAACAAATAATTGGGCAACAAAGAATTTTGGGTTGGGCTACTGAGACATGCAAAAAAGAGGAGCGGACGCAGGCAGGGAAAATCAGGAAACCGCTGACTTTTCACCAAGATCGCAAGGTAAGATCCATCACTCAAGTAAAGCATAATTATCTGTTTCCGCTTTAGAACCCCAGTTGAAATAAAATGGAAGAATTACACAAAAGGACCAATGTCAATCCGTAATTGGATGAGGAGAGGGAGAATATATTAATACAAGAGTTAGTTGGTGGTTATACTTAATTTTAAATATAAGGCATTGATCTACATTATCTTTTAAATTTATAATTAGTTTTCTTATTGCACACATTAACGAGTTTTTACAGTAGCATAATGCAATATGGAATTTTGAAAAAACAACCATATATTTATGACAAATAGCTAACGTAATTAATTTATTTAATTAACCTAAATTAGTCTATTGGCTTCTATATTAAGGTTGCGGGTAGTAATGTTTATAATTTAAATTTTGGTCTCCAATCTTATTGAATAATTAAAATTTTAATATTCTTTAAAATTAAATATAATTTCTTTGTTGTAGACTCTTTAGTATTTAAAGAGAAAATTGCTGAAAAATTCCTCACTATGAAATTTATTAGCTAAAAATATCAAAGCTTTTAAGTCCTTAATAATTAAGTGTGACTTAGCTGTGTAAACTTTTTCAACTATGTGTAATAAATATTTGAACTATGTGCAAATTTATTTATTTTTTGTTGATAATTCAAGGAAGGTTATATTTAGCTGAAGAATACTACCTATTAAAGATGGAAATTTAAACTAGTTTCCAATAAATTTTAAGGGAAAAGGATATAAAAATATAATTAAAATAGGGAAAAAATAAATAAATTTTATGATTGTAAAATAAGATATTAAATATGTGAAAGTAGATATAATAGTAGCGTGAATATCGTAATTAACCATTGTAAAACTTTTTTTTTTTGTCTTTTTCCTATTTACTATCTCGAGTTTCTTTAAATAAAAATAACTAAAAAATTGGATAGTGACCATAAAATAAAGTTGACTATAATCCATGAAAAGAGTGACCGAGAAATCACCACTTCACTTCACAGCTCATTAGTCATCAGCATTAATACACTCACTCTCCTCTAACCTCCCACTTTCTCTTCTCTTTTTCCCCGTCTTGTCTCTGCTTCACAGCTTCTCACTCCTCATTTCTATTCTCAAACCACCCACCTCTCTCTCTCTCATCTAAGACTCTGTAACTCACCGGCAGAAGCAAAAGTGAATCCTAACTAACAGACAAAAGAAGAACACCTCTCACACGCAAAAATCTTCCACACAGCTTTTTAAAAATGTCAAACCCAGGCTCTTGATTCCCAGCCATGACCAAACCAAACTCAGCGTCATCATTACTGTTGAGGGTTGTCACCGGGCTTTCTTACTCCTTCACCATCCACCTCTGCAATGTCTCGCTCACCGGCTGACGCTTTTGCCGCCGGTGACATGCTGGGCGGTGAGAATGCCGATGAAGTGATCTCCGGCGAAACCCACCCGACGTCCTCGCCGTCGTACCTTTCGTCGTACTCACCGCCTTCCGATGACGCAAGCATCGGCAGACTCATCGACGTCGAGCCACATCACATGCCCGACCCAGATTACCTACGGCAGTGCCGTTATCGTTTGATCGACGTAACCGCTCGCCAAGACTCCATCAACTGGATCTTGAAGGTCCGTATGAACGCGTCAGTTGCATAATGTGTTTGAACAAATAGTTTGTTGCATTCTTGATCTGATCTGTCTCTCGATCTCTGGGAAATGCAGGTTCACGCACATTACGAGTTTCGTCCGGTAACGGCGTTCCTCTCAGTCAACTACCTCGATCGTTTTCTTTCTTCCTCTCCACTTCCGGTAACCTCTCATGCGTCTCCTCCATCCAAGAAAATCGAGTTTCTTCAGGAAAACATCAGATTTCCGGCGAAACCCTCTGACGTGATTTCTTGTTATTTGCAGCGGCAAATTCAGTGGGAGTATCATCTGATATCAGTGGCATGCTTATCTTTAGCGGCGAAAATGGAGGAACCTGAAGTGCCTCTGTTACTGGACCTTCAATTAGTAGATCCTAGATTTGTGTTCGAGCCCAAGACGATTCAAAGAATGGAGCTCTGTGTCTTGACCAAGCTACGCTGGAGACTACGCTCTATAACACCCTTCGATTATCTCCATTACTTCATCTCTAAGCTCTCTTGCTCCTCCGACCCGCATCCCGAATCCATAACCCGGTTCTTCTCCACTGCTTCCAATCTAATCCTCGGCACCACCCTTGGTACCACCATATCCCTGATTCCACTTAACGGTTTCCTCATTTGATTCCTGTTATTTATGATTTATCTGACTCATTATTCCGATCTTTGTGAATAACATTACAGTGATTGATTTTTTGGGATTTTCGCCGTCGACCTTAGCGGCCGCCGCCGTTCTCTGCTCAGCTGGCCAGGGCCAATCGCCGCCGTTCTTTCATGATGGAGTAAACAAAGTACCCGCATGGACTTTATTAGTCGTGAACATAAATTATTCATACATGATCTCGTTTTACCCTCTTGCAGATTATTTTTGTGCCATTATAATAAATCTAATGTCTTTAATTATGTCAAAACAGAGAGCGCGTAATTTCTAAACGTGTATGTTAGTATGAACCTTGAAAATGTTTTGTTTAATTGTTTTATAACGTCAAATGAAATGGGAACCAGTATGTTTCGTGTAATAACTCGGGTTAAGTATTTAGAATAGGCAAAAGGAAAATAGTTAAAAAGATTGATTATTTTTTGGGGTCCCCAAAAGGAAAAAAAAATATATCGAAGAAAGTGATGAGAAGCATGGAAAGGAGTGTGTGACTGTGTGTGTGTGGGTGACAAAATTTGGTGTCTTTATTTATTGAAAGAAGCTTTCTTCTTCGAGGACAGGAAATGGTGAGAAGCTGTCACCAACTAATGGAGGATTACGTGGTGGACACGTGTCCCTTTGCCGGATATAAATCCCCTGTAGCCGAACCGGAGCCAGAGCGGGCTTCGAGTCCAGCTGGCGTGCTCGACGCTGCTGGTTCATGTGGCAGCTGCGAAAGTCGCTCTGAGAGGCCAGCTTCAACCAGCGAAGCCGAGCCGCCCAACAAGCGTGCGCGATTCCCCGATTCTAATGGGTCGTAGAACTACTAGTACTCTACACTATCCTCATTAATATTGCGGTCACCACCTCATAATCAGGCTCTCTTTTTCTTTTCAATATATTTTGTCGGTAAGAAAAAGAGGTTACTTGTATTTTTCATTTTTTGTCAATATCCTTTTTCCATTGAAATCAGCGGTGAATGGTTAAGGGCCTTAGGGGGCAGTCTTGGTTCGGTCGGATAGAGGTAAGGTAATCTTTGATTATTTGTTACATTCAGTTTCATGGTAACATGAAGTATCTTAAACTCTTAAAAGAATGTTCAATGTTGTCTTTTTCACTTTTTCTGTTTTTCAACCTTGTTGCTCTCTCGAGTTGGCCAAAAATTGCAGGGTTAAGCTGTAAGCATGATGATGAATAGCGCTATAATAATGCAGTAACAGTAACACACTTTAATATAAATGAGTGACAAGCAGAATGGACCAGTGGGGGGGAGCCACGTGTCCGACAGGGAGTGCTGTATGTGTAAGTGGGCAAAGTAAGTAAAATCTCAGCAAATAGAAAGCTGGCACTTTGTCTTTGGTGGGTGACGGTCTTTGTGGTGCATTCCCAGAAATAGACACGAGGGTAAGGACTATGTTGGGGCTAAAGGAGGCTCCAAGTGGAAGGAGAAAAGTGTAAAATGGGTAGGGAGCAACGAGGTACACGTGGTTTCTCTGGCCATAGCAGGAGAGGTTGGGTGGAGGACCGTGCAATGGGGGGTGATGAGGGAATGCCACGTCAGAGATACGAAAGAGGTGGGAAAGGCGTTTTGGGAGGGAAAGAATCCGAGCCGTCCAGGTGTAAGGGTGAGAAAAGGGGAGGCAAAGATATGATTTGACGAACGAGAAGGGAAAGGTCAAATCAAAGAGGGAGCATGTACGGAAGAAACAAAGCAAAACAAAATGGTGGGTAATACTTTAATGGCTGAGAATGTCTTATTTTATTTGAATAAAATTTTATTGCGCAATACGAATTAGATATGTGAGAGCGAGAGCGGTTTTTTTCGTATTGCGCAATAAGATTTTATTTGAGTAAAATAAGACCTTCTCAAATAGAGGCTAAATTTCTGAAATTAAGACCAGAGGCTAAATTAACTGGGGGTATTGAGTGATGGGTTAGTAAGTCAGATGAGAGATAAATTGAAGTCAATTCAGGTATAAATTAACGAGGACGGAATATTTTAGGGTTGTTAGTATAAATTTTAAAAAAATATATAAAAAAATGATTTAAAAAAATTGACCCAACAGTGGATTAGTTACTGATTCAGCGTCTACGATAACTGTGCTACTAATTAACTTTGATTTGATTCTCCAGATACTCCTACAACATGAAACAAATAAATATATGGTTGATTTTATAATAAAAAGTAAAACAAATTTGAATAACAATGCATTAAGTTAAATATTATAAAAAACCTCAACAGAAATATAAGAAAATAATCTCAAAACATGTATTCATTAAAAAAATTTTGAATGATTTTCTGGAAAATACAATTAAATCATTTTAATTGTATTTAATCCCATATAGTTCTTTAACATGTTTTCCAGTTTGCTACAATTTATATTTTGATATTTTTGTTCGAGATTTGACTTCATACAGTCCCTTTAACATTAGTTGATTACAGATTTACAGGTCACAAAAGTAAATGTATCTTTGTTTGTTAGTGTGTGTTTTTTTTTCGCCTTCCACAAAAGTTTGTGTATCGAAAAACGTTAAATATTTAAATTATCATGAAACAAAATTGTATTTTTTATAACTTATTTTTAAATTTTCAAAAACAGTTTTCAAAATTAAGGATTTTAATTAAAACTCGACAAAATTTCCATAAGATATCTTTGTATTTGTCGGATCTTTATTTGTTTGCAATTACATTTTTAGCCGAATAAAATTACCTTGAGTTTTACAACAGGTTAAATCAAACTGTTACAAAATTTGATATAAATCATATTGTTGATATGAAAAATAATTTAGGTGTCAATATCATATAGTTTATAATGAGACTGATTATGTTTTTTTTTTAAAAAAAAAAAAGCATTGATGCTTGATATTGATTAATTGCATAATTTTACACATACAACAAACAACCTCAAGACTAAATTCAATACCTAAAAGCATAGTTTTAGTCAATTATATATTTCACAAAAACTAATCCACTGTCGTTGAGTTTTCCTTAACACTAACACGTTTTTAAGATAACATATGTACTCCTGTATTTTTTTTCTTTAAAAAAATAGTAGTAATGAATTAAAAGAAAGAAAATAGCATTGGGACAAGAAGTGAGCCCACAAAACAGAGACCGCAGGGTAGCAGTAAAACCTCCAACAGGCTTTTGGGTTGTTAATGGACTTGTCAAGGAAACAGCCGAAGCATGAGACAATTCAGCATTAACTATCTTTATTTATTTATCTTATTTATTTTGGAAAAAAATAATAACAGCGTCACAAACCTTTCACTGTCACTACACCACTAAAGGCATTATCCTAGCTATACTCGTCGCCGAGGCCATTACTTTGCCACTTCACATTGCCGTGACAACTCTCAAACAAGCCCCCAAAATTAAATTTTGACGGCCAAGTAATGGCAATGGTGTTAAAGCTAAGCTACCACGAAAGCTTCTTCTTTCTTTGTATTTTTTCAGACTGGACAAAAGCTTCTTTATTTACAATTCTCAGTTTGGAAACCTACACTCTTAAAACATCATTAAATGGCCCAAATCCTATATTTCATGCACAACGGTCTTCATAAAGTATACGATGCTCAATGAATTTACAAAGCTGCCTCAGCGCTTAGTGCATGTGTGTTTTGACCTTTTAGAGGTATTTTTAAAATATATGAGAAGATAAGGAAAAATGTTTAAAAATAAAGCTGTTCTAAGTTCTCCAAACAAACGCTTGGATGAGTTTTGATACGTGTTTTTGCACAAGCCTATGTATAGAACTGACATTGGTTGGCCAACGTGGTTAATTATTCACAGCGTGGATAATCAGTAATTGGATTCCTTGTGAAAAATATGGCCCACGTTTTGTGTTCAAACAAAAATTGCCTCCAAACTAACAGCTAACTACGATCACATGAGAAACAGAAGTTATATATACTCACGAGGCGTTAGTAGCTACTCAACATCGTATTGGGATGTTACGTTATTAATTAATGTGGTTGGACGCACCCAACACTTCATGACGGAAGTAAAAGTTCAAGCAGATCACTAACTTACAACTGTTGGACTAATTCCTCAAGAACAGACACATAAATAATCTTTAATTATTGCTAGATAATGAGGTGTTATATATATATATATAGTCCACTCCATGAAATGCATATATACGAGTAATATTTATAATAATAAACTAGGATAATCAAATGACCCACACCAGATATTTAAGTAGTTGAGCTAAGCAAAGTTGATAGCCATTCAGTCACATATATATAGAACAAAGCAATGGACCCATGCTTATGTCTAGTAATTGGGACCTTGCCTATCCACGTCTCATTTACACTGTTTAGTTGAGATATGGACAGATCATATTTAATTTTTTTTTTGGGATAAAGTTCATTTTTGCTCTGAAAGTAATCACTAAGGAGCGCTAGGTGTCTGAAAATTTTTTTAGGAATAATTTTGAACCGGAAGTAATCAAATTGAAGCAATTTTATCCTGCCGTTAACTTTGACCAAATTTGACCGTTATTTTTAACTAAACTGGGCCAGTATGTAACATCTTGATATTTTTGACTCCCTAAATGAAGAATTTAGGGTGAGTAAATAGCCAGAATTAGATATAAAAGGGCCTCGTTGTTCTGGATTGGGATTGAGAAAAATTAAATAATATTTTAGATAATTTTTAAAATTATCTAGAGCACAGGATCAAGAGAAAGCAGTAAAAATTGCTGAAATCAATTATCATTTAATTCTAGCCTGTATTCCCTTTAATAGCCATATTATGGTAGAAAAAAATTTGAAGAAGTAGAGTTAAAAATATCAGGATGTTACATACTAATCCAGTTTGGTCAAAGTTAACGGCATGACAAAATTGCTCCAGTTTGGTTACTTAGTTTTTGGGGCAAAATTGTTCCTAAAAAAACTTCTGAACACCTAACACTCCTCAGTAGTTACTTCCGAGGCAAAAATAAACCTTATCATGTTTTTTTTACTCGGTGATTTTCAAATAAAAAAGTTATTTTTTAAAAAAAATATTAGTTAAAAGATTATTTTTATTTTAGAATCTCTACCAATTAAAATAATTTCCTTAAAAAAGAAAAAAATAAAAAATTAAATTTGAACCGTTCAATCTCATTTGGATAGTCCAGAAGATTGAGTTGAGTGCCCTATGCCTATCTTTAGTTTGATCTCACTGGGTTTGGGGTGGAAGTACTTGAGAAATACGTAGTCGATCGTTTTCAAGTGACAGAAATCTTCTGCAAAGTTCATATGTATTAAAGTCTATCACTACTCTTCTTGCTTCTCCCAAATATGCTTCCACTTCTATGAGCTAATTAGATGATATGATATATAGATATAGACGGTACTTACATCAAGTTCTTTACATCCATTTTGTCATGTTCTTTAATCACACATGACTATGTATTTTGTTTATTGTATTTAAGCTTATAATTAAACGATCATAATTTAAAAATATAATATATTGTCACATGTGATTAAAGAACCTGACAAAATGAATATAAAGAGCTTAACTTAAGTATTTTTCTATATATATATATTTATATATGTATAGTAATGAGACAATTCTGAATCAAGATAATAACATGATATTATTACATTACCGCACGTGATGTAGGATGAAGAAGAGAGCCAACTCGGGCAAAGTCCCTTGTGCTGGAGCCATGGGCTGGGACCCATGTTTCTATATGGCAAATTAAAGTTTATAAACCTCTTGAAGTTATGAGGCAAGCTTTAGAACCACTGGTATGGGGTCTTCAATCTTCTTCTTCCCTCTTTGTCTATGAAGCTGCGTGCTTTCGTGGTAACCTGCGTTGTTTGTCTCCATGCATGTACGTATTATATTCGTAGCTAATCATTCGGTTACATGCGCTGCTCGTTATTGTTGTTTAGATCCGTATATATCAGTCATAAGTGTCGTGTGTGATTATAGTGGTCGGATAAATTATTATGACTGCTTTTTCATTCATAGTATCTGGAAAGATTTCATTGTTGGTATAGCAGACAAAATAAGCTGACCCAGGAAGAAGGGAAGTTGAGGGCAACGATGGAAAACTTGCTTTTCATATAATTAAACCTGACATTTATCATCTATATATATATACATACATATATATATATATCTGTTCAAGAATCTAACAAAATCTGATTTTGTAAGAATTTACACACACACACGTATCTGTATACATATGCTGTAATATCGTTCTAAGAGACTTTGCTTATATATATATGAGGCGTGAAATAAGAACGATGCTCATCAAACGAGTTTGAATATGTCTGAATCTGAATGTTCGTGAAGAATTGAAATATTTAATACGAGTATTCCTTTTGTATTGTATTGTATTTTTGGACGGGTTTGTTAATGTAAGATTTGATAGATAACTTTTGAAATGAAGATGACGATAAATTGCAAAAATACTTAAATAAAAAAAAAAAAAGGTGATTATAAAGGCTTCTCTTTGTGCATAGACTACTTTAGACTTGAACATAAAAGCTGGGGTCTTTTCTTTATTGCAATCACATCATTAGAGAAAGGGTTGATTAGGTTTTGTGTATTAATTACAGACTTTTATTAAAGTTTTGTTTTTTTTTTCTTGGTCTTTATTCAATCATATCATATAAACGTGTGCAAGAAGGCAATTTTCTTTATATATATATAAAAAAAATCCATCGTTAAAAAAAAAGGAGGACGTGACTTATATACATAACACGGGGAAAATAATATTATCTGTAAACACGATTTACTTATCTTTGATGGGCTATTTATTTATTAATTAAAGAGATAAGAAGATGAAGCAAGTGAAAAGCCCATTAATATTCTCATGCCATTTTGGGGCAATAGGACTCAAATATTTAAGTCCAAGTAATTGGTGGATCGGATTCATGTTTTATTGTTGATAAACATTATCCAAAATCCTATTGCAAATTCCTATGGGCTCTGCAGTTATATAAATAATCGCTAGCTCTTTTTTTTTTTTTTATAAATAACTTCATTTTTTTTATATTTGGTCTTTAATAAAAATGATTTTTTTATCTCAAAATTTAAACTATATTTTCTTTTTAAAAAATACTTAAGTCAAGTTCTTTATATCCATTTCGTTAGGTTCTTCTATCATATGTGACTATGAATCCTATATTTATATTATTATCATTTAATTATAAACTCAAATATAATAAATATAACACATGGTCACATATAATTAAAGAACCTAACGAAATAGATTTAAGGAAGGTGATATAAGTATAATCATTTCCTTTTCTACCTCTATTAAATAGATACTTCTATAATAATTATCCCCACTCACCGCTTATTGTCTCTCATATGATCATTTGCTACACATTATCTCTCATTTTTTACACTCATTCTTTCTTTTATATATATATATATATATATATTATATTCATTTTCTCTCCTATCATATTTTGTAAATAGGGGTATATGTAAAAAAGATATGACATTTTTTATATAATCATTGTGTTTAATCAATTTTAACCATTATTCGTTTTCGTAATAAGAAATAAAGTTGTTTATAAAAAAAAGATAAGAGGGAGTATATATATTACAAAATTATAATTGCAAGTTATTACTTTTTTCTTTTACCTGAAATTTCAAGTTATTACTTGACAAAAGCCTTATCTCGAATAATGCTAATCTTTTGACTAAAAACAGTTATGCTAATCTCCACTTGCTTAATTAGGTGTTTAGTCCATTTTATAAATATAAAAGATACAGTTCCTTTGTCCAATAATATATATATATATATATATATATATATATAATACACACTTACCAATTAATCAAGATGGAAACAATGTTTTGTAACTAAAATTATTTAAAATAAAAATCCGACAAGTGAAAAACAGTATATATATTACCAAAGATCTGTCTGCATGGATTAAAGGGAGATTACTTAAGCTAACATGAATATTGAAAGAGCTATCATATACATCAAGCGACAGCAAAATTCAAAACATCATAGTCACTATATAAATATATATGATATGTGTTGGAAGGTTGATATTAGCCAAAATGATTAATTAGTTTGTTATTAGTGTAATCACTTAATTAGTGATCCTAAAACCTTTATATAATAAGTGGGTCCTCACCTGAGGTTAACATAAGTTCTCACATATTGTATTTCTCAAGAGTCCGGGGTTGGTTAACCTTTTAGGACTTATTTGGTACGAGAGATTTGGAGGGGAAGGTAAAGAAAAGAAAATTTTTATAAGTTGAATTTTAAAAAATTAAATTAAAGAAGTGGGGTTAAAAGTTTTAAATTATTTTTTCATACTTTTTATGTTATATTTTCTCTTTATTAAAATTTTATAACATCACTTCTTCAATTTTTTTAAATTCAACTTCTAAAATTTTTATTTTTTCTCCCTTTCCCTCCCCTCGTTCCAAACAGCCCCTTAGGATTTGATTTATTGATTAATTAATCAAGGTGACAAAGTCTCCATATTTTTGTTCTTCTTCCTCCTTCATTCTTAACAATAAGAACGCTACTGTGTTAGACTTCTTAACACCCTTTGATCAATCCCGTGTATATATACTCCCTCTAATCATTAATATAGGATTACATTAATGGAGACTTTTGCTAAGCAAAAGTTTATGTGATTTGGCTCTTGAGATTCATAAGGGTCAAGACATTACCTTTAGGCTAAAAAAAATGCTAAGTGTCCTTAGCTTTTAAAAATAGTTTTTACGGATTTTGAAGTAAGTATGTGAGAGGAGTTTTGTTTCGGCTTATGCAAACCTATCTTTCAAAATTAAAAACAAACAGACCCTTTACATGGATACTTACAAATCATCACTAAACAAAGTTCTCACATTGAAGAGATTTAATACCACAACTTTATGGTTATAAATAAATCTGTTTGCTAACTGTATCAATATTTGTTGACTGAGGGAGTATATCTTAATTACTACAGCTGGTCCTAATTATAAGACTCAATTATTTTTTTTAGAGAATTTTAAGAATGCTAATTATATGACTTTAAAGCATTACAATTTAACATTTTTCCTTAAATTATTTTGTTTGATTTATGAATTATAATATATAATATAATAAAACACAATATATGATATGATTAAGTAACTTATTTTACTTCTTTAATTTTTTTCAAAAAAAAAAAGGTCATGTGAGTCTTATAATTAAAACCATGGGGAGTATATTGCTGGAGCTGACCTTATCTTGCTTATTTTCCTTGTGTATGGGCAGTTTTACTATAACGGTGCACTAATTTTTTTTTTTTTTTCAAAAGACGGGGATTGGGACATGATATGATTGGGAAAGGGAGAAATATGTAAAAAGAAGAAAAGTGAGGGACCAAAATGAGAAAGTGAATCGTTTGATGGTGTCCGAGTTAAGAGGCTGAATAATGATGTGAACTGTGAAGTCGCCTTCCTTCCATCCTCAAAGCGTGGCTTCATGCTCCTCCTTTTCTCTACATATCCACCTTTCATTTTCAAATCCCAAAAAAAAAAAAAGAAACAGAGAGAGAGACTACTCAGTATCTTATAGTCCCTCTGGTCCCCAGCTGCTAGTGATATATTGTAACAGCTACTTGATTAATTGAGGTGGATTAAGAAAATAGAATAAATTAGTTAATTTGCACAAATAAATCTCGCCAAAGCATTCTTATGTAACATAATATTATATTTCAGTTTATAGGTTAGATGAATTAACTAGTTTTGGGGAGATGATAAGTAGGAGAGATAAAATGGATTGAGAAACTATTATTTGGAATCAAATCGAACCCCATATTGACTCTTATATTAGATACAAGATCGGGTAGTAATATTTAATTCAATTAAGTTTAATATTCACAATATGATTGTTTATGTATATATTTTACCAATTATATATCATGATAGTTATCGAAATAAGCATGTGTGCGTGGGTGTGCATGTATAGTTTCATGCATGTGTATGCGTACTAATGAAACTGTAAGGAGGTATTAACATAATTAATATCGAAGATGAAGTTAATTAATTGGACTATGTTTTTTTTTATAATATTAATTGGACTATTTGGAGATCATCCATCATAAAGTTGATTTAGCTGTGTAAGGCTCAACTAAATCTTTCTGGGCTTCAAGTTTGAGCCTTGGAAGAGATACATGTACCAGAATGATCAAAATCACGCATCTTGAACCAAATACCGAATAATAATATAAAAAAATTGGATTAGTGAGGCTCGTAATAAAGAGCTTGAATAGTGGAGTGAAAGGAGCAAGTGGGAGTGATAGCTAGGGAGAGAGATGGATGATACTCCATCTGATCCTAATTATAAAAGCCCATTGACCTTTTTAGAGAATCTTAGGAAAATTCTAAGAAAGTTAATTACATTACTTAATTATATTATATATTGTGTTTTATTACATTATATATTAGTTCATAAGTCAAACAATATAATTTGAAGAAAAATAACAAATTTTAATGTCTTAAAATAATGTAATTAGTTTTTCTAAGATTATTCAAAAAAAGTCAACATGCCCTTATAATTAGGAAGAGAGAGTATATCGTAATGGATCTGAATACTTTCTCCCCCTCCTAGTACTTAAAAAAAACACTTTTTAAGGTCCTTTTTTTTTTGGATGTATATGTGGGGATGTAGAAAATAAAGAAATCGTGTCAGTAAAAAACGAGATGTGGAAAGGACATATATGACGTCCCTAATTCTGTAATTAGGGGATCTCTCCAAACCCTCCTACACACACTAAATCCAAATTCTGTAATTTAATAAAATAAATCACACATTACATTTGGGAAGATATGAAAAAGGGAACAATAATATAAAACAAATTGTGAACTTAATATACTAAAAGCATTAATGGTCTCTTTGGTATGAGGAATTTAGAGGGGAGGGGATAGAAAATTTTTATAAGCTAAATCTCAAAAAATTGGAGGAGTGTAGTTACAAAATTTTAATAAATAAAAAAGTATAAGATTAAAGAATAGTAAAAATTAATTAAAAACTAATAACCTTCTTTCTCTAATTTTTTTAAATTCAACCCTAAAAAATTTTCGCTCCCCTCCCTCTCCCAAGAAAACTTGAGTGAAGTCGGTGAACCCATTTTCAGTGTAATTCTCTTACATTTACTATCCAAATTTTATATCTTAGTTCAATTTTATTTTCATTATAAATAATTAATTACCGCCAAGATACTATTTTTAAAATTAAGAAGATTATAAACGAAAAAGGAAGCTAAGGGAGAGAGATATCGGAACTATCCAGATTTACCGCAACAAAATTTACACATAACAAAACTTGCTGCCATATTCAAACATGATCCACACTATACGTTCATAACGTATATTCTCCTTGATGGCATTTTTAATCTGCGAAGGGTGTAGCATATCACATCATGATCGAGGCCTTGTTCTATAAAGGAAACAAGAACTTGTCAGCTTTGTACAGTCAGGACTAAGAAGCTCATCCTTAGCAAAAATCTCTCTCTTTAGTCAGCACCTGTATAAGACAAATCAATACATGTATAATAGCTAAGTTGAACATCTGATAAGAACATTACTAGCGCCCAGCAACTCAACTGATTACAAACCTTCTAGGATGAAAGATGAGCTTGATTTGAATCATCAACCTCATTCACTACTGGTTCATTTGACTTGTTCTTCTCAAGGTGAAGGCAGGTGGTGTAGTACCAAAGTAAGAATATCCCACCTTGTGCCACCACTGTATCCTTAATTCTGCTGTCTCCAAAGAATAAGCACGCCAGTGCCTGCAAATAAGAGCGAGGAGATCAGGAAAACGCAAGATAACAAACTAACATTCTTCATTAGAAGTGTGGAGACTCTGGAAACTACATAAACTAAGATGATTGATACGGATAAAATATGGATCCATGACTACAACATGTACAGCACACAAGATGTACAGTGTTTAAATTCAAATTATAGTGTCCAAACCAAAAGGGATCAAATATGATACAGCTTTCAAAGCAATGGCGCTTCATAGCAAATAACTAATTCTAATGGAAGGTCCAATGGGATCAGCTTGATTTTAATCAACCTGATTCACTGGTCCATCTCCAAGTGGTGGCGGCTGACCATCTTGTTCAGGATTCATCTCCTCTTGTTCGAGTGGTGGTGGCTGATCATCTTGTTCTGTATTAATCTCCTCTTGTTCAAGTGGTGGCGGCTGATCATCTTGTTCTGTATCAATCTCCTCTCGTTCAAGTGGTGGCGGCTCAATTAGTTGCTGGTACTTTGGCTTGTTCTTCAGAAGGAGAACGTAGGCGGTGCCGTACCAAAATAACAGAATCATACTTTGTACGGCCACTGTACCCCAAATTTTGCTACCTCCAAAAGATATGACCTCCAGAGCCTGAGAATGAGAGAAGGTGGTGCAGTTCATGAATACATTAGCACACGAGATGTATAGCGTTTAAATTCAAATTAGTGTCCAAACCAAAACGTATAGAACCAATGGAGATCCTCAGAAAATAGCTAATTCTGTTGGATAGTATCAGTGCTTATGACAGCTTACAATAAGATATAGTTTAGGGCGTACTATTTGCAGGAACCATCCACTTTAAAGCAGTTGTATTAAATTAGCCCTTAGTTGGATTTTTTAATAAAAAACCATGGTTCTCTCCTCACCTCTTCTCCTGTTTGAAGATCAAATGGATCGTGATGTTCAAATTGAAGACCACTAAATTCATTGATGCAAAGTCCCTGAAAGGCCCTGAAATAATGTACGAACCAATTTCATCAGTGCCAAAGGAAAGGAAACCATATTCATCTTCGAGCATTTTATTAGCATGAGAAAGAATTTTCTAACGCTGGTTATATTATTGGAAAACTTTTCATTAGTTAAAAATAGGTTTCTGCATACCATCTAATGAGAGAAGCGTCAGGAATCCAGCGGAAGATGATTGGAGTATTTTCAGGGTTGACATAATAGCCTCCAAAAACAGTAAAAACAATCATTAGAGAGGGAGCGACAACCATGGATGCTTCAGTGGTTGAAACCATAGCTCCTACAGCAAGACCCATCGCAGATGCAGCAAAAGATTCCACAGTGACTATCCCACAGAATTTTCCAAATCTAGAATGTCAAATTTAGTCAGTAATACTTGAGGAAAAAAACGGGGGGGGGGGGGGGGGGGGGGGGGGACCCCCCCCCCCCAAAGGGTGAACATGGGCAGGG
>JBAGKO010000004.1:2182544-2195532 GCA_037177275.1 Acacia concinna | reverse complement strand
ATATAATTAGCTTTCTTAAAATTTTCTTAAGATTTTTTAAAAAAGTCAATAGGATTTTATAAATAGGAACGGAGGTAGTATTAATTAATTTGGATCTTTATCAGCAATTTTTTTAACAGTTCTACGAGATTTTATTGCTTCTGAGAAGCAGGTTCATACTGAAGAACATTACAAAGTAAGACAGGAAACAAACTACTAGACGAAAAGCAAGGCGAAAATCAAAACAATCAACTAAAAAACCATGAGACACTTAAGGTTGAAAACGACCCAAAAAAACAAAACAAATACAGAGAAAAGAGATGAGAGCAAATGGTCAGCCCGGATCCAAAGTTATGGATATCGTAGTCCGTAGATTCCTAATTCAGATTACTTCTGAGGCTCTTCATGTCTTCTTCCAGTAAAGATAACAAAGAAGGTAAGGGTGTTTCCTTGCGTTTCTCTCATGTTTATCAGTAAAATTTACAACTTTATAATAATGGGTTTGAATACTTTATCATATAATATTACATTTGAAATGAAATAAAAGGAGACAACAATGTAAAATAAAATGAACTTACCAATGCATACACGTTTTATTGTAAAAAATTTAACTCTTACTATCCATATTTTAAATCTTTATTCTATTTTCATCATAAACAATTATTTTTAGAAATAAATACAGCTAAGATACTGTTTCAAAAATTAGAAATATGAGAGAGAGAGAGAGAGAATGGGACCATACAGATTTGTTCAAATTTGCTGTTGAAACTCTAAACAGCAGCACAGCAACAAAATGCTATGTTTAACACCTAAGAAAACTTGCTGCTATATTCAAACATGACATCCGAAGATCACATCATGATCGTGGCCCTGTTCTATAAGGCAACATAACTTATTGGCTTTGTAAAGTCAGGACTGAGAAGGTCATCCTCTGCAAATCTCTCTCCCTCTCTCTTTACTCAGCACCTGTACGCGATAAATCAATATATATATAATACTTGAAGTTGAACATCTGGTAAGAACATTACTAGGGCCCATCAACCCAACTGATTACAAACCTTCTAGGATGAAAGGTCCAACAGGATCAGCTTGAGTTGAATCAACCTCATTCACTGGTTGATCTTCAAACGGTGGTGTCTGGTAATCTTGTTTGGGATTAATCTCCTCGAGTTTTGAGTGCGATTTGTTGTGATCAAGTGCAAGTGGCTCGAGTTGCTGGTACTTTGGCTTGTTCTTCTCAAGGAGAAGGTAGGTGGTGCAGTACCAAAATAACAGTATCTTACTTTGTGCCACTACTGTATCCCTAATTTTGCTTCCACCAAAAGATATGCGCTCCAGTGCCTGCCAATGAGAGAGCATGGCTCAGGAAAGAAGACAACAAACTAACATTCTTTATTATAAGTGGTTTTAGACTGTGGAAACTAGTTGACCTAAGATGAATGATACGGATACATGACTCCCAACAGCACACAAGATGTATAGAATTAAAATTCGTCACCTGTTCTCCAGTTTGAACATCAAATGGGTTGTGATGTTCAAATTCAAGACCACTAAATTCATTGATGCAGAGTCCTTGAAAGGCCCTGAAAGAATACACGAACCAACTTCATCAGTGCCAAAGTAATGGAGTTTTTTTTTTTTTTTCTTTTGCACGAGAGAGTTTCCTAGTGCTGGTTACATTATTGGAAAACTTCTAACTACTTAAAAATAGGGAACTGCATACCATCTTATGAGAGAAACACGAGGAATCCAGCGGAAGATGATTGGAGTATTTTCAGGATTGACATAATAGCCTCCAAATACAATAAAAACAGTCATAAGAGAGGGGCCAACCGCCATGGCTGCTTCAGTAGTTGGAACCATAGCTCCAACAGTAAGACCCATCGCAGATGCAGCAAAAGATTCCACAGTGACTATCCCACAGAATTTCCCAAATCTAGAATGTCAAGCTTAGTCAGTGGTACATTAGATTAAAATAACATTGGACAAATGATCCCATCCAAAGGACAGACACAGGCAGGGACCGGGGGAGAAAGCATATGTATGTGGGTGTAAGGATATATATGTTTATACCTTTCAAGAGTTGAGAAAAGAATATTATTGACATTTAAATCATGAGATGAAGTTGGAATATAGAAAAATCAATTGTGGCCAAATCAATAAACAATATGACTCATTTTAAACTCTATGCAACGAATGAGACCTATATCTAATAATTTTAGGAAAGTCATTTATCCCCTCAATAATTCACTACAGCTCCTGTGAAGGAAATTAGTTATCTGGACAATCCTGCCCAGACCACAACGGAAATTTTTACCATACTTAAAGCTCGTTTTTTCATGATATCATAGGCAAAGAAACTAGCAATCTACAGTCAAAAAATTCAACGAAAAGTTGAAAGACATTGATTGTTGATCACAATGACTGACATGGGTAACTGACCTCAATAAAGTAGGATGAAGACGTGCCATAGGGTACAAAACAGCACCAAACATCAGTGGAAAAGCTGCTCCGATAGGAATCTCGGCCAGCAATTTTGAAAACAGGTAAGGACTCAATGAATAGGAGCCTTTTGTACGTTCTCTATCTACAATTGCACGCTCCTTTGGAAATACCCCGGCAGTCTTTGTAAGAGCAGCCATAGCTGTGTTTATTGCAGCAACCTGTGAATGCCAATTATGTAAGTACAGAAAGGCAGACCTAATACAGATCCCAGAGGAACTGCAATTCTGCTGACCACCAAAATTATGGATAACAATATGTGCCTACTCCATTTAATAGTTTGTACTCATAATTGCCAGACTCGCAGTTAAGTTTGCAAAAGTTCAACAAAAAATTTAAGACAAGGACCTAATGGAATCATGCAGACAAATAGCCAAAAGTGCGTCAAAAAATTTCAAAGTTGCTCCTCTGCCATGTAGATTAGTGGCGAGTTGATCAGGAAACAGGAATGAAAGAACAAAAAACAAAAAAAACCTGAAGCAATCCCATTCTATCTTGTATAGAAGTCTGAGATCTTCCCATTCGCCAGAAAACTGAACCAAAAATAACTGCTGATGCGATTGACATCCTCGCTCGAACTTTGTTTGTTGGTCCATCACGGGAAGCCTGGGCAATCATTAGAATTATCAAAGAAAATAAGAAACATGAGCTTCACTCTCCTTGCATGAAAAATGCTGAAATAATTATGCGCATCTCAAAAATTTTGATTCAAGCCATGTTAAAATCACGGATGAAGAATTAAAGAAAATAACCAATGAAGCCAAATGTAGGGAGGGAAAAGAAGCAGCAGATTTGTCATAGGACACGATGTGAAAAGGAGAATTGATGCTTATGCAATCTTTCTAATCATGTCTTGCCAAATGACATGAGCAAGGCTCACTAACATATTTTTTTTCTCTCAAGGTAAAAAGAATGTTATCCAAACTCCATTATGCAATTTAGAAAGTTGATCTATAGGCAGACCTGCATCCATGCTCGTCTGAGGAGCAACCAGAACTGTTTCCACCAACCTCCTTTCTTCTTAGCTAGGGTTCTCGCCCCAATTCTTTTTCCATTTTTGTCAAGCACTTCTTTGGTAATTGGGGTTGCATGTATTATTGTAGAAAATCTTTGAGAGAATGACTCAACAAGACTATCAATTCTCTTTTGAGAGGAATGAACACTTTCAGCAGAACTGTAGTCAATTGATATTAGATCAGCCAAAAATTCAGCAGGATTCACATGATCAGGGCAATAGTACCTGTTATATTAACAATAATCAACCAACTGTTCAGAACAAATCATACAAGATGTATAGCTAATAATATTAAGTTGAACAGATTAATAATGCACTATCAAAATAGACAAAAAATATTGAAAATGTTAAAGGTAGCACGTGTCTTCAAACAAACTACACTACATATTTTTTGCAGCAATGGCTTGTATAACTTGAAGAAAAAAAACAATGAAAAACAAGTATTCATACAATTGCAAAATATTTTTCTCAACTTGAAGCCAAACCAGAAATATTTACGAATTCTTTTTTTCCTTTTAAAAGGGCAACTTCCATCAACGCTTAATACCAAAAACAAAAAAAAAAAACACTTTTTTCACACCATTTTGTTGCCTGAGTCATAATATTTTTTTAATAGTTCACTGAAAGGATTGGTATAAATTAATGAAGTCAGCCTAGAAAGATGTATTATCTCAATATTATCATCTGTTTCAAGTAAAACTCAATAAAGTGAAGTGTTAAATTTAAATTGCTTACAAGTTAACTCAGTCACTAAATCCATAAGTTATTATGACCCAGTTGACTTTTTTTAAGAAGTTAAAGAAGCAAAATAAATTATTTAATCATATCATATCATATATTGTATTTTATTATATTATATATCAATCCATAAGTCAAATAAAATAGTGTGAAGAAAAACGAGAAACTTATATGCTTTAAAGTAATATAATTGGCTTTCTAAAGATTCTTCAAAAAAGTCATCTAGGTCTTATAATTAAGATCAGAAAGAGTATTATATTTTTCAAAAGATATCCCCAAATGAAGAATGCATGATGGAATGAAACAAAGGTTGGAATGACAACCCAAATTTTGAGATGTATGCCAATGGTTCATCACGAGCAGGACCAGCATAAACAAGTGAACCCTCAGTTAGCAAGACAATGTCATCGAACTTATTGTACACTGAACCTCTCGGCTGATGAATAGAGCAAATTACTGTATGACCATCTTGTGCAAGCTGTCGAAGAGTCTCCACCACTTTCTCAGCCTGAAAGGCATCAAGTCCTGGAAGTACCACAGGACAATTTGTTATAAAAGAAAGAACAAAAAGAAGTTGTGATTTGGAGTTTAACTTCAGATTTTGTCAAAATCTGAGAATGGAAAAGCAATTTAGTCATAATCACATCAATGTGCAGAAAATACAAAAAGCTTTAGATTATAAAGTTAAGCATCAATTTAAAGCAGCAAGGCAGAAGTTCCTACAGAGATGACGTTACAGTGTACTTATATTGAGCAATGCCTACCAGGGTATTATATTTGCCATGTATTAAGCTATATTACACGCAGAACGCAGATCTATTGCTAGGCAAATTATGGAAAGGAGTGCATACCAGTAGTTGGTTCATCAGCAAATATGACAGACGGGCTTGCAAGAAGCTCACATGCCAAAGATAAGCGTTTCTTTTCACCACCACTAATTCCCCGAACTTTTGCATCACCAACAATGGTATCAGCACAGCTGACCTTCAGAAGAAAGAGATTCCAGTTGCCAAAGGGGGTCAGTATGAGTACAATAGGAGTAGAGTAGAAATATTTAAATATATGATATGCATGTAACTCTTATGGTAGTGTCAAACGAGAGTATGAAAACTGTAAGCATCCCTGATTAACAATCAGCGATCAATTTAACTCAGCAAAAATGTATATTCAAGTTCCTTTTTCAAGAAAAGAAGAACAATGGTTCTTACATCCCACTGAAAACATTCTAATTAACAATCAGCGATCATAAAAAAAAATTTATAACATAAGAGGGCATCTTACCAATCCTAGTTTGAACAAGAGATTTTTCACATATTCATCTCTCTCTTCCACAGAAGATATGTCAGGCAGCTGCAGTTCTGTAGCAAGGGACAATGTCTCCCTCACTGTGAGCTGTGAGAAAAACAGATCCTCCTGTCTCACATAAGCAAACCTACAGCCATAACAAAATAAGAACTGGCGTCCTTTGATAAATAGGAATCACAAGGAAGTGCAGGAAACAGTAGTTGCTAACAAGCCTACTTATAACTTCTCTTTGAACTAGGCTTGCCATTGAACTCCAAAAGGCCTGACAGATGCAGCCGGGGAGATGCTGCTAGCTGACCCGCAAGAACATTGAGCAATGTAGTTTTTCCAGAACCCGACGGGCCCATTATAGCTAATAATCGTCCAGGCTTTGCTTCTCCGCTCACATTTTTGAGCAAAAATCTCACCTTTCAGTTTAAGATTAAAATTATCAGATCATCCAAAATAAATAATGATTTCTACTCACGAAATGGACACTCTTCATAAAATAAAACGTAATATTTGTAGTCAATATTCCAATTTCCTAGCATAACAACCAAACATGACTTCAGCATTCACGATACGTCGTAAGATTAAGGAGACGGAAACTCACAGACTTGGAGGATTTATCAGAAAGAGAGCAGGAGATGTTGCGCCATCGGATTGCCACCGGAAAAACTTTCCCAGAAACCGGGCCTTCACTCTCGTCAGCATCATCCTTCTCCTCCCCATCGCCGTGGTCCTCGTCCTCAGCTTCTGGGGGTAGTACGGGACCGGGACCAGAGAAAAGGCGGACAAGGAGGGTCACTGCCACAGCGGCAAGGACCTGGCCAAGACCGTTACCACCCAAGCCTGAAACCATTTGGCGCAACTTTTTCCCGCCAAAGGCCACCATTATCTTCTTCTTCTAATTGCTTTTCTTTTTGTTTCGTCTCGCAGTGAATTGTACGTTCTCCGTTGAGTGCTGAGCCTCCTTGCTGCTTACTGAAAATGAGAAAACCGGGAGAGAGGAATACGGGTACGGACGGAAACGACCTCGTTTTGCCGGAGCTTTGTTCGACTCTTCTATATGGGAGTATCTAGCTAGGCTTCAATACAGTGACGCGTGTCCAATTTCAGATAAGATATTATGATGGGGTAAAAGTGGAATACGCGGGTCGGGACAATTTGATAATTTACTTGTTTGTACTGTGACCGCCTAACCATACTTCATAGCATGATGTCTACACTCAGTACACTGTTCTCCGCCAAGTACTTGAGAAGGTTTGAGCTTATTTGAATGGGTTAAATAACAATTTTGTCTGAAAGTGTGTACGTCAATTTTATCCCTTTTAAAAGTAATTTTGTTTATACCGTTAGTTGACTGTTAATTGACTAAATATATTGAGCTGATAATACATATGACATCCATTATATTTTCGTTAAAATAAAAATTTATACCAATACTTTTAAATCTAACCCTTAAAAAAAAATTAGATGATAGAAAAACTTCTTATACAAATTTTCACCTTAAAAACACAAATTGGATGCGTAAAGCCAAAATAGAGCTCATCTCATTAGTTTATCTTCTACCAAATCGTATGACTCTGTCTCTCTTTCTCTTCATTATATAAGAGGCTTTATTGCCGTGATGGATCCTCTAAATAATTTTAGTTTATATTTATAAAATTTGATATCAATAGTTCAAAATTACACCATAAATGTAATCACAAGAAAATTGGTATATAGTAATAAGAGATTTGTCTTATTATGTGGAGTCAATTATATGAATTTTAGTACTATTGTACTTTATTGATAACAAAATCTTTTATATAAATTATTAATCAAGAAGCCTTGGTGAACAATTCATCAAGTGTTTTATTTAATTTTCTCTATTTTTTTAGAAGATTTAATATTGTTTAATCAATTATTTTATTAGTGCATCCAATAACCTTCTTTAAACATAATTGAACAATCTTAAAATAGTTTTCTAAAATTTTCTGAAAATAGAAATTATCCCGACTCTTCCACGTATATGTTTGGTTTGCTATTATTGAGCAATTTGCTCTATTGTAAATACTTTTAAAACAAAAATGACTAAAAACGAAAGCACAATCACCCCCACATGGAATCATATATGGTATAAGATATGATATTGTAGACCTTAGTTTGACTACCATTGAAGTAGGTGGCTTTACTCATTTTTTAACACCTCCCAAGTGATATTAAGGAGGAAAAAAAAAGGGTTCCCGTAGTCTATTTGTAGAAACTTTTGGGGGCAAACGTGATAGGTCCATTTTCATTTTAAAAAGAGATTAAAAGCATAAGTTATTTCCAAATAACACTTGTGACCTAAATTAATGTGAGAGGCTTTAGACTCAAGTATATCATCACATGAGTGTTAATAGATGTTGATGAACCAAATATAAACTCTCAATCTTCTTAAACAAAAGAAGTTTATAACCTCTTATAATATAACTTTAATGAATTTTACATACTTTCAGTTGAACCATACATACTACAAATCTCTTCCCATAAGAACGTTCCAGTTCTTCCAACATGTACTTAAAAATCTCCCACATGGTAATGAATTTAAATTAACAAAAAATATAAGAAAAATTTCACTTAAATACTATATAAAATTTGAAAAACAATCCTAAAAAGGCCTATTAAAACTTAAAAGGGCAGAAATGTTATTGGGGAAGAATTTGAATTTTACAATTTTTGTTGAAAAATCTAAAATGGCCCCCTTTGATTGTGACTGAAAGAGTAGAGGCTAGAGGTAATGACAGAAATAGAAACATAATTCACAATTTTAGTATCACTTAAGGGTTTTAAGAATGTAACCGAATGAATAAAGGAAGAACAAAAATAGTAACGAGATTCATAAACTTAATATCAAAAGGAACATTTTAGTCTTTTTAATGAAAATTGCAAAACTCAAATTTCCCCTTAAGACATTTCTATTTTTTAGGTTTTAATAGTCTTTTTTTTTTGCCAACTTTAACAGTCATTTTTAGGTTTTGAAATTGGGAGAATTTCGTTTAAATATCTCTTTTAATTTCAACATCATAAATTAGTGATTTCCCATAAAATTGAGTTATTAATTGCATTATGAATTTAGGTAATTTCATTACTTTTATGGGTAACATAACTAATATGGAATTTTAAAATTCAAATGGTATTTAAATGGAATTTTCAATTTTAAATTTTAGGGAAAATTTCAGAAAAATACCTCCCCAAATTCAAAAACTCCAAAAGAGATGTTAACATTTCAAAAAGACACTAAACTACCATGGACCAAATTAGGTTTTTTCAAATTCGCTGTCCTAAACAGTGACCAGCACGAAGTAGCGAAAACTATTACTATTCTTGCTAATTCCATTACTCAAATAGCAAAAATCCAACACTGTTTATGTCATAGGCAGATTCCCCTCTGTCCTCTATTAGATGAATAATGTCAATGTCAGGTAAACAATGCCGACAAATAAGGAGAAAGCGATCAGTATGGACTTGCAAAAACCATTACTCAACTTGCGAAAATCATAATTCAAATAACGAAAATCCACTACTGTTCATATCAACGAATTTTGAAGGGAAACAGAATGATTAACATGGACTAACGAAATCAATCACTTTTTTCTTGTGAAAACCACTACTCAACTTGTGAAATTCACTACTGTTCACTTCAGCGAATTTAAAAAACTCAATTTAATCCATGGTAATTTAGTGTCTTTTTAAAATGTTAACATCCCTTTTAGGATTTTTAAATTTGAGGTGATATTTTTTTGGAATTGTCTCTAAATTTTATATGGTATTTAAGTAAAAAATTTTAAAAAAAAAAAGTTGGAAACTTTTACGATCTTACCCCATTCCCTGTTTCCCCCCTTGCCACCGTCGAGCTAAAGCATCAGCAGGGAAAAGTTTCAAGAACATTTTCCCTCTCGCTCGAAAACCCCATTGCCTTATCCCTCTTCCTTCTAGCCGGCGGGGGAGCATGTGCAGAATTTCAATTTCATTCTTCAGTCCCGTCCTCCTCCTCCGTCCTTCTTCAGTCCGCCGTCGGCGTGCGTAGTAGCCTCTTCCTCTGTTCTCAACGCTGCCGTGGTGAAGCTGTCTCTTTTCTCTGTTGCCGTGAGTGAGGTTTAGGGGTTCAATCACTCATTTCATTGTTCCTTCATCGTCTTTTCTGCTAGTGGTAAGCTCGAATCCATTTTTTCCCTTGGTGGTTGCTGCTGATTGAAATTATTAAATTAAAAATGTCTATTGGAAAAGATGAAGGGTTGGATATTAACTTCGTTGAGGAACTTAATTGTTTTGAAATCCTGAGAGACTTTATTGATGCTTTTGAGTATATGATTTGCTGGTGGTTATGAATTGGGGTGCTCATTGTATGAGCTAATATTGAGCGTGCCCGCAAATGTTGATTAAAATGTTCAAAGGAAGACGCTCATTTCGATGTGTTTTTATAGTATTTTGATGGTGGAGAAGAATTTAGCTTCTATGTTGGGTTGGTAAAATTTAGAAGTCTTAATGATGATGTTAGAAAGAGTTTGAATGGAAATTTTAAGAATTAATTTACCTATGTTAATCTTTGGAATGCACCAATTGTTAATAGTTCTTCCCGAGAGTTAAAAAAATAGGGCCTTTGTTCCCAAATTTTCTATTTTTAACTTATTTTTACCATTTCTATTCTACCTTCAATAAATTGGTTTTCATTATTGTCTTCCATTTGGATCGGATCTTAGTGTTGGTATATATGATATGTCAACTAGTACTTGATGCTTTTCACACCTAAGTTTAAGTAATAAGTGGTGTCATAATTGGGTACAAGTCTATTGGCAATCGGGGAATGGAAGCATGGATGGTGTCCCATGATGTTGCTCACTTCTTTTGTTAAGTCAAATTAATCTGGTCTCTAAATTTTTGTTTTCATTTGCAGGAGCTTTGATCTGCAAGATTGTAGCATAGCTTGGAACTTTGGAGCAATTGTGTCAATCTGCCGCTTTTCTCAAATGGGCCTCATCCAACTAGCGCGAGTATCCAGAAGATTCACCCATACTAGCATCTTCCACTCTCCAAATCTTCTTCCTGCTTCTAATCCTCTCTCTTGTTCTATTACATCAATTCCTAGATCCCTATTTTCTGTAGGAAGTTCCGTTTTCTATCAATATTTGAAACCCCTGGGCCAAAACACATTTGGATCTGTAAGAAATCATCCTTCTTTGGGTTACCATACACCCATTGGTGATAGCAGAATGCAAGCAGAAGCATTTTCTAAAGCCAAAGACGTGAACCCAGACAATGGTAAAGGTCTCACAGCTGAAGCAATTTGTAAAATTCTAACAAACAGTCCTAGTTCTAGTGTTGAGGAGTCTCTCAGTAATATTTCAGTGGAGGTATCACCAGAACTGGTAGTTGAGGTCTTAAAGAAGCTAAGTAATGCTGGTATTCTTGCGCTGTTGTTCTTTCGTTGGGCCGAGAAGCAAAAGGGGTTCAAATACAATACAGAGAGCTACAATGCTTTGATTGAGTCGTTGGGTAAGATAAAACAGTTCAAGATGGTATGGAATTTGGTTAATGACATGAAACGTAAAAAGTTGTTGACTAAAGACACTTTTGCATTGATTGCAAGAAGATATGCAAGAGCTAGAAAGGTCAAAGAAGCAGTGCAGACGTTTGAGAAGATGGAGCAGTTTGGGATGAAGCTGGAAGTTTCAGATTTTAATAGATTGATTGACGTTTTGAGCAAGTCAAGGTGTATTGAGAATGCACAAGAGTTGTTTGACAAAATGAAGAAAAGAAGGTTCTCACCTGATGTCAAGTCCTACACAATATTGCTTGAAGGGTGGGGTCAGCAACAAAATTTGCTGAGGCTCAATGAGGTCTACCGGGAGATGAAGGATGAAGGTTTTGAGCCAGATATTGTTACCTATGGTATTATCATCAGTGCACATTGTAAGGCTAGGAAATATGATGCAGCTATTGAGTTCTATCATGAGTTGGAAGCCAAAAACTTGAGGCCCACCCCTCATATATTCTGTACTTTGATTAATGGATTGGGTTCCGATAAGAGATTGGATGAGGCTCTCAAATATTTTGAAAAATTCAAAGCCAGTGGTTTTGCCCCAGAAGTACCAACTTATAATGCCGTTGTTGGGGCTTATTGCTGGTCAATGAAGATGTACGAGGCATACAGGATGATTGATGAAATGAAAAATTGTGGGGCTGGTCCAAATTCTCGAACATTTGACATAATGCTACATCACTTGATAAAGGCTCGAAAAACTAAGGAAGCATTCTCAGTTTTCCAGAGAATGAGTAGAAACTCTAGTTGTGAGCCTACGGTGAGCACCTACGAGATCATAGTGAGGATGTTTTGTAATGAACAGCGAGTTGATATGGCAATCAGGGTTTGGGATCAGATGAGGGTCAAGGGCATTCTTCCCGGAATGCATATGTTTTCCACCTTAATCAGTGCATTATGCCTTGAAAACAGATTAGATGATGCTTGTAAATACTTTCAAGAGATGTTGGATGTGGGCATTCGACCTCCTGGTTCAATGTTTAGTAACTTGAAACAGGCTCTTCTTGATGGAGGCAGGGAGGATACAGCTAAAATATTGTCTCAAAAGATTGACATGATCAGGAAAACTCCTATCATTAGATGAGGCTGGACTATGTCACAAGAATCCTAAGGGAGGCCTAAGGTCATCTCATCCTTCTGTATCAATCACCAAACTATTTTTGGCGTACGATCCATTAAATAATTAAGCTGACATGCCAAGGATCATTGCCAAGGTCAGCAGCATCTGAGCAGGGCCAAAGTGAGAAGCTTTTCAGAAATTTGATCCGTAGGCATCTTGCCTTACAGTTGACCCATTTCTCTTCCATTGTTGCCCTTCCCAACAACCATGCAATTGAATGTTTTTTGCTGGAAAATATCAGCTTGTGGGGTTTCTCTTCCATTGGCAACAGCTGAACTATGGTTTATCATGGTTTTCACTCTGCATGAAATAAAGGTTTTGCAAGTGATAGTTGAAAACACCGTTTCTGGTGGCTGATACAAGGAATTAGATCTATATTTAACAGAGATTGGCGTATTGAAACTTTTTATGAGGGTTAAGGGTGTACATGGGCTGGGAAGGGCACGACTCTTGCCCGATACTCAAAATATGAATGGGCATTATTTTGCAGCCCACTTTTCAGCCCTGCCTGATGAAAGCCCGAGTAATTTTGGGCTGGGTTGGGCGTGGTGGGCGTCCACACTTAAAAATCACCATAAGATTGAAAATAATGAAGTATAAAAAAAGTATAATTTGATATTTTAAAAGCATATTATATGTATTAATGTTTTAAAATTTTATTGTATAGATTCAATTAATGAGCTAATAAAACAAATTAATTCATTAGAGATTATTTTCTTATTATTTAGTAATAATTAATTTCTCAATAACTCAATTTACCAATTTTTAATTAAATATGTTTAAG
>JBAGKO010000004.1:2160852-2174270 GCA_037177275.1 Acacia concinna | reverse complement strand
CGCCGAGCACCATAAACTTTTTTTTAGGGGAAAAAATGTTCATAAACTTTTCTTCTAAGGGCGTCTAGCACCATAAACTCTTAAAAAGTGAGCAAATTTAACAATCCGTACCGTTGAGCCGTTAATGATAAACTTTTCTCGTAAGGGCGTCTGGCATCATAAACTCTTAAAAAGAGGGCAAATTTAACAATCTCTCCATTTAATCTCCTGTCTTCTTAAAGTCAAACCTGATTCTCTATTGCTCCCCCACCTCTCTCATCATGTTTCACCACCTCTTGCCATCAGCCTTAAGATTTCCGTAAGGCAAGTCGTTTTCCTACTCTATACCGCTGCCATTTTGCCTACACGTTGTCGCCCAATTTCTCGTATTTTCTGATATGGTCTGAGCTATCTTCACTAAGGTTCCCCAATTTAGTAAGAATCTGAGAAGCTCATTTTCTGAATCACTTATTTTTGTTTATTAACAGTGAATTCGTGTATTTTGAAATAATGGTTTCACTCTTGTTTCAAATTTGAAGCAGTACAAATGATGGACCCAATAAATCTTGAGGCTGATGGGAGGAAGTAGTGGAACATGATGAGAGAGGTGGGGGAGTAGCAGAGGGCAAGTTTTGACTTCAAGAAGACATGAGGTTCAATGAAAGGATTGTTAAATTTTTCCCTTTTTAAGAGTTTATGATGCCAGCACCTCAACAAGAAAAGTTTATTATTAAATTTACCTCTTTTTGAAGAGTTTATGGTGTCAGGCGCCCTTATGAGAAAAGTTTATTGTTAAATCTGCCCCTTACATTTAACGGTGTTAATGGCGTTTACGGCTCAACGGTACGGATTGTTAAATTTGCCCCATTTTTAATAGTATATAGTGCCATACGACCCTATTAGAAAAGTTTATGTACATTTTTATCTCTAAAAAAAGTTTATGGTGCCAGACGCCCCTTAGAAGAAAGTTTATGGTACTGAGTGCCCCTTTGCTCTTTGACTTATAAACTAATATAAAATGTAATAAAACACAATATATCATATCATTAAATAATGCAATTAGCTTTTTTAGAATTTTTCTAAGATTTTTCAAATGAGTCAACATGCCCCTTATAATTAGGAGGAGAGAGAGTACATTTTATTTTATATTGTTATCAACAAGTCTTCTCCCAAAATATCATCAAAGAGAATTTGGTTTTATATCATTCTTCATTTTTTTTTTCTCCTTAATGATATTTCCGTAACCAACTCACTATCAATGGCAACAAACCATCATCAGTTTTTGCATTGGAATTTTTCTACAATAATAACTCATAATGTTATTTCCTGATTCTACACTACTCATCATTTTCAATAAAGATATTCTCAACTTCAATCTCGAAGATTTTTCCCTCCAAAAAAAAAATTCAAAAGATTTATTTTTTGGGAAAATTGGGTTGAGGTCTTGAGTAAGGGAATTTACGTCAAAGAGGTTCCGAGATAAAAATAAATTATTGTTAAGTTTCAATTAACAACCTTATGGGTTGCCATGGGTTATCATTAATAACTCATAGGGTGCCATTGACAACTCTACAAGACCTTACAGTAATTTATATTTTTATCTAGGGATTTCTTTAACATATATTTTTCCTTACTCGGGACCTTAACGCAATTTTCCTTTTTTTAAATTTTTTTAAAACAGATTAAAGAATGTAAATAAATTATTGAATCATGTTATTAATTAATGATTGTAAATAATGGGAAAATTGTGTTTTAGTCTCGACCGACAGAATTTACGATAAAACGGTTCCGTGAAATCGCGTAATTGTAAAAAAGTCCCGTGAGACTTTTTTGCATTCCTTAATAAAATAATAATTGTTCTCTTTCCCGAGTCAGCCCCTCTCTCTCTCTCTCCCCTTCCCCATTGACAACTCAACGTACTTTCATTGACAACTCAGCGTGCTTTCATTGACAACTCAATGTGTTACCATTGACAACTATAGCTCACTCTCTCTCTTCCCCCAACTGACAACTTCATGTGTCCTATTGACTTTTAGATACAAGATTAGTTTTTATGATGTCAAATACGTATGCCAAATATTAAAGAATAAAAAGTTTGCATAATTCATTTATCTTATCTATTACATTGACGAATTACTATATTTAATGTAAAACGTTTTGTAGATTAGTTGAGTAATAAGAGAAGCCATCCAATAATATTATAGAGTATACTTAGAAGATCAACTTGATGAAAGAAGAGAGAATGATGAAAGGAGATTATCTAAGAAAAAGGAGAATATATGGAGATGGAATATTGAAATTAACATACAAGATGTTAATCAAAGAAGTTCTAAAAAATGGGAGAAGAAGTCAAGTAAAGAAGTTATCGAAATAGAATATGAAGGAGATACTTATCAAAGAAAATCAAGGCATAGTATGTGGAAAATGATAAAGAAGAAGGAGAGGAGATTAAAGAAAAGAAAAGTTGCAAGATTTAATAGGAGATTAAGATTCAAGTCATTGGATGTGGTGTTGGAGGTTTATATGTTCAAGTGAAGGTTAGATGGGTCAAATCAAAGTGAAGAATGACATATATGAAAGCTTTACCATCATCACTTGATGCATCACTCTAGTAACACATCAAGTGATGGAATTGATCATTCGGGTGACCTCAGATCACTCAAGTGATGTCTTCTTTGTTATACTCTGTTTTCGTCCAGCAAAATAGAGCCTTGATGTTTTGATCATAACTTCCACAATATACATCCGATTGTGATGAAACTTCTTTTATATGAAACTAGACTTCAAAAGGAACACAATGACACTAGATTCAAGCAAATATCATATCGAATGAAGGAGATATGCATTGTTAAAGTCGATTCTGAAATATCCAAGATAGCTTCGATATTTTGAAGTTTTCTCTCTCAACCCAGATCAAATAGAGATGAAAATTATTTCATATGAAACTAGACATCCAATACAATGCAATGAAAGAAGAATCAAGCAAAAATCATGTCAAATAAAAAAGATATGCATCTTTGAATCTAATGTTAGAATTATGCATGTGAATCCAAGATAGGTTCTTTTGAGGATGTCTCCCACAACATAGATTCAATTGAGATGAAACCTCTTGAGTATAAATCTACATTCATTGGGAATTTTTTGGAACCAAGAATTGAAATCATATAAGGTCCGATGAAAGAGAAATACATGACATAAGTCATTGCTAGAGTATGAATCCATTTCCTGAGCAGTCGTCACTCCTTTGATCATAACTCTCATAATACAACGAATTTTGTGGTGCTTCTTGTTACATTGGAAAGAATACTTAAAGATCTTTCTGGAGAGGAGTCATTTACTTGATTTGGAGATGATTTTCCAAATCACTCAAAGTGTCACTCGAAGTGATTAGGACAAATCACTCCAAATTTCACTTGAGTGATGTGAAAAATTTTGATCACTTCCAGTGCACTCAAGTGATCCATCAAGTGAACAGTAAAATCACTCCAAGTTTCACTTGAGTGATGTGAAAATTTTGATCACTTTCAGCGCACTCAAGTGATCCATCAAGTGATCATCAAGTGATCAATAAAATCACTCCAAGTTTCACTCGAGTGATGTGAAAAATTTTGATCACTTTTAGGGCATTCAAGTGATCTTGCAAGTGATCAATGAAGATCACTCGAGTGATCATTAATCACTGGAGTGATGAAGCTCCATCACTTCCAGAATCACTCGAGTGTTGTGGAAGTGATGTCGTGCTGAAGTTCTGATCACCGTCTCAGATTTTTTCAATCTTCTCCAAACTCATATAAACCTTGATTATATAGTTTTTACTCAATTCTAATCATTATTAATCAAGTTTATATGAAGGTTAAAGGTGATCAAACTTGGATTAAGCTTCAACGGTCAAAAAGCGAATTCCAACGGCTATATTTCTAATAGTCTTTTACAACGAAGCTCAACGGGAAGAATATGCTCAACAGTCAAATACTCTTCATCAACTATATATATGAGATAATTCAAAAATGAAAATAAGAGAGCTCAAATACATAGAGTCAAAATGTTGAATCTCTGAATCTATCTCCTACTCATATACTCTACTTTCTCCGTCTCTTTGTTTCTTAATGTTCATGTAATATACTTTAGAGAGAGAAACAATTCATTGTACTTTAGTGTTTATTATCTACTTCTGAAAGAGAAGTTTGATTTAAATCTCTTATCATCAAGTGTATTTCCTTACGGTGTGTAAGAGAGAGTCTCTAGGTGAAGAGAATTGTTGAAGGTTACACAATTGCTCGGCTAAACTTGTGGGATTGTAGAGGCTTTTCTTGTGCCCAAATTAAACAAGAAGTTAGCAGATTAAAAATCTTAAGAGAAGCCTGAGGACTGGATATAGGTCAGTGGAGGACTGAACCAGGATAAATCTATGTTTGCACTATCTCTTCCCTTATCTTATTTATATCCAGCATATTTGATTTGATTAATTGATTAGTGTCTTAAGGATTAGTATCTTTCTACTTATTATTTTCAAAGATGCGAAAAGATTTTCAAGACTCTTAGAAAATTTTATATTACACCCAATTCACCTCCCTCTTGGGTAAAATCCTGCACTAATATTGACAATTCAGTGTGTTTCCATTGACAACTCAAGGTGTTATTATTGACAACTTAATGTTATAGTTGTCAATGGAAATACGTTGAGTTGTCAATGGAAACACATTGAGTTGCCAATAGAAACACCCTAAGTTGTCAATGGGGGCAGAGCGAGAGAGAGGGAGACTGATTGACTGATGCGTATAATGCGTCAGTCAGACTCTCTCTCCCCTATTGACAACTTAGGGTGTTTCTATTGACAACTCAGGGTGCTACCATTGACAACTATACCTCACAACTATAACATTGAGTTGTCAATGATAGCACCCTGAGTTGTCAATGGAAAAGTCAATGGAAATGCGCTGAGTTGTCAATATGACACATGAAGTTGTCAATGGGGGCAAAGAGAGAGAATGAGTTATAGTTGTCAATGGTAACACATTGAGTTGTCAATAAAAACACGTTGAATTGTCAATGGAAACATCATAAGTTGTCAGTGTGGTGGATGGGGAGAGAGAGAGGGAGATAGAGAGTCTGACTCATGCGTCTGACGCGTCAGTCAGTCAGTCTCCCTCTCCCTCTCTCTCCCCCTCTTCCCCATTGACAACTTCATGTGCCCCTATTGACAACTGAGGATGTTTACATTGACAACTCATGATGTTTCTATTGACAACTATATCTTACAACTATAACATTGAATTGTCAATGATAACACCCTGAGTTGTAAATGGAAACACCCTAAGTTGTCAATGGAAACACCTTAAGTTGTCAATCGGGCACATGAAGTTGTCAATGAGGGGAGAGAGAGAAAGTGAGCTATAGTTGTTAATGGTAGCACATTGAGTTGTTAATGGAAATATCTTGAGTTGTCAATGGAAACACCCTGAGTTGTTACTGAGGGAGAGATGGAGAGAGAGGGGGGAGAGAAAGAGACTGACGCGTCAGACGCATTAGTCGTGTCATGTTAGAGGGAAGAGAGAGAAAATAATTTTTTATTCCAAAATTAATGTCTACTATTAAGTGATTTTACGGGACCATTTTGTTGTATATTTTGTTAGTCGGGACTAAAACTCAATTTTCTCTTAAATATTAAATATTTAAACTATTTTCTTCCTTTACTAGACACTAGACAGTAGTCCAAGTTCCAACCCTCCGTCGGCGCGTTTCCATCGCAGCAGCTCCCTCTACTAGCCTCCAGCTCCACGCTCGTTCTCGCTCCCTCTCCGCCTTGCCTGAGCTCTGCATAGTCGCCGCTGTAGCACCGATCATCCTCTCCAGTGTCCACCACATTTCCTCCGTCTGCTCCTCTCATCTCTTTAGTCTCCGCGACGCTCTCTGTTCTTCTTGTGTGCTGTATGCCTTGTGTTCGGGGTAAGCTTCGTGTGTGTGCTTGTATTGTTGGCTTCTGGCAGATTTTACCTCGTGTTTGGCCTCGGGTAAGCTTTCCAGCCTTTCAGCTTCATCTGTTTACTTCGTTTGTTCATGTTAAAATTGTTGTTGGTTTCAAATGGCTACTCAGAATTACAGGTTGTATATGATTCTTGCGTATTAGTTCTGGTTGAAATTGTTGCTAGTTCAAAATGCCGTTAAAACAATATATCTAGAATGCTTTATCTTTTTAGAGGAAGATTATTCAATTTTCCTCAGCACACGCCCCTGTATCCTTATTTGCAAGGCCATCGTTGTCTAATGATGCAATGATGTTTGGAGTATGATGGGTTCTGAATGCAACTTACACGGTGCTTTGAACTTAGCACCTCACTGTTAACGCAATCTTATTCTAACTATTTCTATATTGTGTTATTTTCTTGTGATTGAATTGAACGGTTGCTGCTTATAATAGCAATTTTTAGAGTTTGTGAGCTGATACTTTAAGGGGTTTATAGACCTTGGGAAATTTAAACTCTTAATGGAAATTTTTTGTTGGCCATTCCTTTGACCATGTCTACCGCACCTAACTGTCTCTGAGGGATAAATTTCTTTTTGTTTTGCCATAATATAGACACCCTTTTCTTTTATTTGTTGGGTCAGTTGTGACAACTAATTTTTCTAAAAGAAATTTTAGTTGTAACACAAGAAAAACCAATTGTGTAAAAAATTGCTATCTATTTAAGATGCTAACCTCCAGAATTTCACAACACTTTTCACTCTGATTCTTTCCGCTTTTTAAATCTCTATGTAACAGAACTATGGAATTGCCAAAACCCACTCATTATAAGGGTAACACTTGTATGCTGCCCAACTCTTCCTAAAACTACCATATAAGAACTGCTCCACAGTATCCTAATCTTCCAATATCCTTCCTGGACCCTTCAGAATGAGACTTGAATATTGGGGCCGCCAATTTTTATGATGAGTGTTGCGTGCTTAACAGTCTCTATCATTTTTTAACTGTCATGCTTTGTTAATAATTTGGTAGAAATTTTCTAGCTTTTCCTTGAACCTATTAATCTAGTGATTGAAATGCTACTGATTTTCTTAATGTGGCATTTGTTGACTTGAAACTTATTGGGATCTTACTCTTATGATGTTGTTTTTTTCTCTATGTAAATGAAAACCTTTGAAATTTATATTTAGTAAAGGAAAAACTAGGATATCTCTTTTCTGAGATCACATATCAATTCTGTTTAAGATATATATGTATGTGATGAATGGAATGTTCATGGAATTTTGAGCCTCTGTTGTTATTAATTGCATCTGTATTGCTGAATGCAGTTGAAAACCAAAACTGGTGGCCTTTTTTTAATGAAGTATGAAGATTTTCTGTAATTGCAGCAACTGGGTCTTGACTGCAATATGCTGAAATGTCATAGCCCAAAACCAAGCACTATCCTTACCATCTTACAAGGATGCAATAACATCAAAAGGCTTAAAAAGATCCATGCCTATGTCATTATTAGTGGACTCCAACACCATGTTACTATTTCCAACAGGCTCTTGAACTTCTGTGCTGTCTCAGTTGCAGGTTCCATGTCTTATGCTCAACATCTATTCCATCATATGGACAACCCTTCAACTGAAGCATGGAACTCTGTTATCAGAGGCTTTGCACAGAGCTCATCACCTCGCCAAGCACTTCTCTACTACAATGCCATGATTTCTGCTTCATTTTCTCAACCTAACCATTATATTTTCTCGTTTGTTCTCAAGGCTTGTGAGAAGATTAAGGATGAAGAGAAATGTGGAGAGGTTCATGGATCTGTAATCCAACGAGGGTATGGGACAGATATTATTGTTTGTACTAATCTGATGAGGTCATATGCAGGGAATGAATTGATTGAGAGTGCTCGAAGAGTTTTTGATGATATGTTTGTGAGAGATTTGGTTTCTTGGAATTGTATGATATCATGCTATTCTCAAGCAGGTTTTCATCAAGATGCTTTGACATTGTACAATCAAATGCGAGATAAAAATGTTGGCTTGGATGGGTTTACACTTGTTGGCTTGGCTGCATCTTGTGCTCATATTGGAGCTTTAAATGTCGGGATTCAAATGCACAAAATTGCTCGTAAAAAGGGTTTTATGAATGACATATATGTTGCTAACGCTCTTATTGATATGTATACAAAATGTGGAAGCTTAGATAGTGCACTTTCTATCTTCAACAAGATGAAGAAGAAGGATGTGCTTACTTGGAACTCAATGATTGTTGGCTATGGAGTTCATGGTCATGGAGATAAAGCAATATCGCTTTTTAAGCAAATGTTAATGGCAGGAGTCTGGCCAAACTCTATCACATTTCTTGGTTTATTGTGTGGGTGTAGTCACCAGGGTTTAGTTGAGGAAGGCATTCAATATTTCCACTTGATGAGCTCTGACTTCAACCTAAAACCAGAAGTCAAGCATTACGGTTGCATGGTGGATCTTTATGGACGAGCAGGAAAACTTGATGAGGCACTTAAGCTTATAAAAACTTCTTTCTTTGATGCTCCTGTGCTTTGGCGTACACTACTCAGCTCTTGCAAAATTCATAGAAATGTAATGATTGGAGAGCTTGCCATGAACAATTTGGTCCAAGTTGGGATGCCAAATGCTGGAGATTATCTACTCATGGCCACATTATATGCTGGAGCTAAGGATACAGAAGGGGTTTCACGAATGAGAAAAATAATGCAAAGCCAAGGAATAAAGACCACTGTGGCCTGGAGCTGGATTGAGGTTGAAGATCAAAGCTACAAGTTTGTTGTGAATGATAATTCACACCCTGATTCCTGCAAGATTTATGCCAAACTAGACGAAATTACTCATCAGGCTGCCTTACTTGGCTATGTACAAGAGGAAGAGGCCATCGACACATATCCTTTATTCAGTACTGAAGTGAGTTTGGGAAGTTCAACTTCTAAACATAGTGAGAAGTTGGCAATTGCCTTCGGGTTGATAAAAACACCAGCAGAATCATGTTTACGAATAATGAAGAATTTGAGGGTTTGTAATGATTGTCATACATTTATAAAATATATTTCTGAAGCATATGATCGGGAAATTATTGTTAGGGATAGAGTCAGGTTTCATCATTTCAATAATGGATTATGTTCATGTGGAGACTATTGGTGAAAATTTATAGATCTTCAAAGCTTAATTATTTCACTCACTTTTTTGACATGGTTTTATAATTACTGAGATGCTGAACTTCAGCTTTGGATGGGTCGTTATCCTTCCTACTATTGATTATTCAGGGATTACTCTGATAGAATCTAAGACTATTTCAGACTTCAAATTTACACATTCAATTCTTGTTCGGAAAAGGTGACTAAAGTATCTTATTTTGAGAATCATTCCCATGTTTAGCTGGTTTTACTTTAGATGGGAAGGTTGTCCCTTGGTAGTTGAGCTTGTAACTTCGTGTAAGGACCTATATTAGACTAACTCTGTGATTGACTGAATTGCTGCTTGTTCTGGAGACCCATGCTCAGAAGTAGCCATACTATTGAAGGTCATCATCCCGGAAGAGGCTACTTTCTGATTATCATCACCCTCACTAGACGTCAAAGGAGCCTTCTTGCATCCCCTGGAAAAGTCCTATAACATATTTTCTCAGAATTACTGTTGTAATCGAACCAAGTACTGGGGACCCTGTGGCTTGATTTCTTGCTTTTGAATCTGAGGATCTTGTGACTTCAGAGCCAGGTTATAACTATCAATATTCATTTTTGTTTCCTTTGTATATTCATGAATGATAACATCACTATATGTAATCACTTTTGAAATGAAATTTACTCTTTCTGCACTGATAATTGGTTTGGGATCCCATTAATGATGTCTTGCTCTCTCCTTATATCTTTCTCCTCTAATTCTGAGGTTTTAGTCATTTTCCCATTTAATATCACTACCTATTGCATCTGTCCCACTCTCTTTAACACTCTAAACCAAATACATAGAGGAAGGATATGAAGAACAAACAGATATTGGAATCGATCCTGTTGAATTCTCATGTGAATAAGGAATCCAAGTGATCTGTTGGTAAATGGTTAAGTATGTTTTGGCACCTGGTTTTGATCCTTTGATTATTTACCACTTTTTGTTGGCGTTGATACTGTGAATATTTAGCACCTTTTGATTGAATTCAAGCATCACTGATTAGATTCCCTAATTGCCATCTTTATTCTTGGTGGAGTTTTATTTTAAAATATATTATTTGAATCCTTTCAACCCAATATTTAAGTAGTTGAGAGCATAGTTCATTGAGTAGTACACAGTTACCCTTTTCAATTGGCAAGCCAGATACCCTGTTAACTCCCCTTTTATATTTCTTTTGTTTGGATATTTTTCTCCCCTTCTTGGCTTTCTATATTCTTTTATTTCTTTCCAATTTATTGACAGAGTAAACCCTTCTCTTCATTTATCCTATGCCTCGCTTCCATATTATGAAGGAAGCATTGGAGCAATTTCTTCATACTTAATGCTTCGGAAGAAATTAAGGTGATTTAAGAAAAACCATGAGCAGGTCTACTTGGACAACATAAATCATGTGTTGAAGATAATCTAGGCCAATGCCTCCAAACAAACTGGTTCGAGGACATGTCCTAAAATATGCTAAGTTTAGATGTAGCAGCAAAATTATTTTCATTGAGACATCTCATGTATTTTATTTCTAACTTGCCTTGAACCTGTCTGTGCTTTCAATCTGTTTATTTTATAGTTTTTTCAAGAAGTAAGGCATAAAAAAATAATAAAAAGAGTACTCCACATTAATTGCCCTATGTTTTACCTAAATTACATAATTTATCATTTATTTTGAAAACCCATATAAATTTCTCTTAAAATTTAAACGCATGGTACACAAACCTTGTATTTTTAAAATTTTATACCATCCAGGTTACTTAACAGTTAAGTTTGATTTTTAAACTTCGACGAAAATACCTCAAATAATAAAACAATTATTTAAACACTCATATTTGTTAACAAAAATTATACAATCAAACAATTTATACTAGATCTTCCCTCGTGGGGATGAGATATAGTAGCCCTAGGCTGTTGAGCTAATAGATAATGTTATAAAATTTATTATTTTGTATAATATTATGAAATTTATAATTTTTTTATTTTCATCACATTTTTAAAAAATTATTTATTTAGATTCCTAAATGAAGGTTAAAGTAGTGTGTGAGACTCTGAAGTGAATAACTTCACGGCAAGAGGTGAATTATATATATATATATATAATAAAAGTAGGGATGGTTCAACCCTAAAACCCAATAGTCTTGCTAAATGTAACATCTTACTTTTAGGGTCTGTTTGGTTTGAAGGGAGGAGAGAGGGGGAAGGAGAGGGATGAATGCTACCTTATTTGGTTTGATTGGCGGAGAGGGGAGGGGAGGGGATGAGAGGTGAAAAATGATCGCAATTTATCATTTTACCTCTAACGTATTAGCTTATATTTTTTGTTTGTATGTTGCATAAATTAATTCACAATTATTTAATTACTATAATAATATATTTTAAACATGTAATAATGTTTTCCAACTATAATATTATAACTTTTTAAATAACTTATAATAATTTTTTTAAAAAACTATAATAGTATTTTTTCATTTATAATAACATATTTTTAATTTATATGTAATAAAAAAAATTTAATTTATAATGATATATTATTAATTTAAATTAACATGCTATAATTAAAATATTTACTGATTTATGAAATTTTTTTAATTTAAATTAATTTTAAATAATATATTTAAATTTTAATAAATTTCATTATATATTAAAATATAATAATTTTTTTATTTCTAGAAGTTTATTTTTAAATTTTAGTAATAATAATATTATATTTTTATTTTAAATAATACTATTTTAATTTAAAATTATAATAGAAAATATTATAATTATAATAATTTTTTATTCATAAAAATATTTTTTATTACAAATTATTTTTTTGAAAATATTTTTAATATAAAATAAATATTTAATAATATTTTTTTATTTAAATTAATTTTTAAATAATATATGTTTATTATAATATTATTTATTTATTAATATATATATATATATATTATTTTATAATAATTTTTAATTATTAAAAGATATATTTTTAATTATTTTAAGAATAATAACAATATAATTATAATAATTTTTTCATAAAAATATTTTTTTAATATAATGAATTTTTTAATAATATATTTTATATTAAATTTAGTTTATAATAAAATATTTTTAGTTATCATATACTGTTTTTCATCATAGGCATTATTGAATATCAAATAAAATATAAATGTAAAATAGTCAAAATTTAGGCTAAAATCCCCCAATTTGGAGGGAGCCAAAATAGGGTATAGGAAGGGAGTGGATGGAATATTTAGGGTCCCCTCCCTTCCAAAATTTTAAACTAAATGAGGGGAGGGGAGTCAATACCCTCTCCTCCCACCTCTTCCTTCCAACCAAACACACCCTTAAACTACACAACTTACTATTCATACGCCTATCTGACTATATACTTTATTATGATCAGCAAGATCCGCGTTTCACTAAGCAAACAAGTCTATGACCTTGCCCAACCAACATGCTCCACACCTAATCAAGTCAAACATGTTTATTAACCTAACCCATTGATATAAGCTCTTCGACCTCATTACAATGATTATGCGACCTAGCTCAGAGTGATAGACTTACCAACCCCCAACGATCAAGTTTGACAATCAAGCTCAGCATAATTTCTTTATAAAAATAGCTTTTCAGCTTAACATTATGATAATGGCATTTACGCCTTAAATCGGGTTTTTTGGTCTAGCCTAGTAAGATGAACCTTTCTATCATACAATATATAAGTAGCTCTTCCTCCCTGTATTTTTAAAGCGGCTCTTCAGCCTAACTAGTAAAGGTTGTTGTTCAACCTTGCCCCATAACAGCTTTGATAGCCTCGTATTATGACCAACGGTCTAACCTGGTTCTCACATTTGCACTAGCTATTGCTTTTCAACTTCATTCTATAAAGGTGGCCTTTAGGCCTTACATTATAAAATTAGCTTTTCAGCCTTACATTGTATAAACGGCTTCTCAGCCTCAGATATGAAAATCTAATAAGATCGACTTTTCAGCCTTACATTATATAAACGGCATTTTAGGCTTCAGCCTCATATTATAAAAATGACTTTTTAGTCTAATCTAGAGCCCATTTGGATACAACTTTTTAGAAGTCCTTTTGGGCCAGAATGACTTTTTTCAGAAGGCCTTTTGTGAAAAAGTTGGTTTTAAAAAAATGAGAGTGTTTGGATAAAAGTTACCAGAATGACTTTTTTTACAGTGAAATGACAAAAAAGGGCATTGACTTTTATAATAATTACATGTAAGGGTTGTGATGAGATATAAATGATTTTAACATTAAAATTTTATTATAAATAACAAAATGTGTATAAATTGAATTAAAA
>JBAGKO010000004.1:2120323-2137297 GCA_037177275.1 Acacia concinna | reverse complement strand
TATTGTGTTTTATTACATTATATATTAGTTCATAAGTCAAACAACATAATTTGAAGAAAAATGACAAATTTTAATATTTTAAAGTAATGTAATTAGTTTTCCTAGAATTTTCCTAAGATTTTCTAAAAAACCCCTTATAATTAGGACCACGGGAAGTACTTCTTCAATTATGTTTTTTTTAAAGAATGTTGCGAAAGTAAAATAAATTATTTAATCATATTATATATTATATTATATTATATTATATACTCCATATTAGTTTATAAATAAAATAAAATAATTTAAAAAATTATAAATTTTAATAATTTAAAGTAACTTAATTAATTTTTTTTAAATTTTTTTAAAAAATCAATTAGATCTTATAGTTAAAGTAAGAGGAAGTCTATCATAAGCATTACTTTAAATAAATATATATATATATATATATATATATATATATATCAAGCATATATTTGGTGAAAGAAAGATTTTTTTGAGGGAAAAAATCACATAATTAAGCACTATCAAAGAAAGAGAATTCATTTGAAAAAATATATCATAACCATATATTTGGTGAAAGAAAGATTTTTCGAAGGAAAAGAATCAAACTCCCATTTACTATATTTTAAGAAAAAAAATCTATCATAATCCCTTATATAATGTTTACCTTTATTTTTAAATTTGCTATCACCTTCGTTTTAATATTTTTTATCGTAATCACTCACTAATATATTCCTCTGGAATTATGATTTTGAATTTGTTACGCTGTGAGGTATTTTTAATAGACAACAAATATACATTTTATTTTTATTAAGACATACTTTAAGATAGATTTATGATGTAAAAAAAAAAAAAGATTTATGGCAGGTAGATGGTAAGAATGTAAGATGTCTTCTTCTTTTTTTTCAAGTAAAATGTCTTACATATGATAAGTAAGAAAATAGGCCCTTAAAATTAATATTTTGAAACTCAGACCAACCGTTGAGCTGAAAAAGATCGGAAGTCATGGTTGAAATGGTTAAAAAAGTTGAACCAATGGCGTAATAATTAAAATTAAAATCATTATGTATATAATCATGGAGTGGTAGCGCAACTGGCAACTGCCCTCAAGGGTGAGCTCTTGACCAAAGGTCTTGAGTTTGATTCTTGATAAAGGCAATTCCCTAAGGGCTAGCTGGCGTGCCTCTCCCGACAAGCAGGGATTAGTCAAGTAGATCCGCTCGGATACCAAAAAAAAAAAATATCATTATGTATATTATATATATTAATCTAATTTCAAAGAAAATTAAAAATAAAATAAAATACCATTCATAATAAATCAACAAAGTTACAAAATAGTCATAAAGTTAATAAGGTGACAAAATACCATTGAAGCAACATCATTGAGTCAATAAAATAGTATTCACAAGATATCAACTTAACAAAAAGCACTAAAAATAATAATTTCATGACCTTATTTGAAGGGTGAGGGCTCAAGAAACATTTTAATTTTGTGTTGGCAATTGGCATTTAATAAAAAATTTCATGATTTTTTTTAAAATATAAATTAACCTTTTTCGCAATTATATTGGATTGAATAGTTCTTGAAAAACCTGCTCCTAGTTTTGAGGCAACAACACGTAACAGCCCAAAACGATTCACAGCAAAAACCGACCTAACATATTAACTTAGACCGTCTTAGTAATCGGCCAACAGTCCAACAAGTCGAACCATCTGAGCCATTCCGAATCTTAAATCATTGCATAAAATAAATATTTTACATTTTACTTTATAAAAACCTTTTCACATTTCACAAATTAACGGGACTCTCATTCTACATTACCTTATTTTAATGATGCGAAAATTATATTATATTACTATTAACTTCAAACTTTTTTTACATTGACCTATTTCATTGCTGGCCCAAAAAATTAATGTGTTGAAACTCAAACCGGTTATTGAAACGGTCAGAGTAGTGGGCCAAAGGTCAGTGCGTAAGACCGGAGTCAAATCCAAACCAATCTGAAGATAAATCGGTGAAGAAAGGAAGATTTTAAGTTTATTAATATAAATTTTAAAAAAAAATTAAAAAAAAAATCGATTGTAAAAAAAAGTGACCGAACCGGTTTAACCGCCTATCGGGATCTAAAAAGAATGCAAAACACACACCTGTTTCATTCGCTTATTGGCAAAGAAAAACCCTGTTTCATTCGCTTTTTTTCCTTATTATCATCCTCCAAAACATATTTTCTTTTTGAACTCTTTCCTGTCCATGTGTAATTTACCCATGCACAAGTGTAAATATGCAGCAGCCACGTGTCAAGATAATTGAAATTTAGTGCAGATTCTAATCCTAAAAACAGATGACAATAAATATTTTACTTTCTAGTAATATACTCTCTCTGTTCCTATTTATAAGACCATTTTGAAGAATTCTAAAAAAATTCTAAAAAAGCTAATTATATTACTTAATAATATCATATGTTGTGTTTTATTATATTATTTAATAGTTCATAAGTCAAACAATATAATTTAAAGAAAAAAATAAACTTTACTGTTTTAAAGTAATGTAATTAACTTTTTTATAATTTTTTTAGGATTCTCCAAAAATGTTTTATAAATAAAAACAGAGCAAGTAGTGTTAATTTGATTTGAGAAAAATGCTCCTCTCATGGAAGCATAACTCGCACTTTATCTACATTTGGCTTTCTACTTGTTTTATTATCTAAGAATGAAACAATTACAAGAGAGAGTCTCCTACTTTATCAGTTTGATTCTCAAAGAACTGAATAAAACCAGGCAAGCCCTTAGGTTTTTTTGTATCAGAACTAGGATTGAATCTCTTCAGGTGTGTAAATCCTCAACCCTTGTCCAGGATCACAGAATAGCAATCCCCTTCAATTCTAGCAGAGCATCAAAAGTGAGTAATCCCTTCCATTGGCAGTAATCACACAAACTGCTAACAAGTTGATTTTACAGTTTTACTCTGCCTCGACTGTAGGACTGGCTGTTTCTGACAGCGAAGGCCGAAGAAAAATGTACAAAGCCGGACCCAAAAATGGTACCAGTGACAGAGGGAGAAGCCAAGAACCTTTGTCAGCCCTGCAAATTGAACCTGGGATTAATGCCTGTGCTTTGATAAAAGTCTATTTAAGTACCATCTTGGGATGTAAAAGTAAAAACATGCAAAGGAACATACCATTTCCGAGCAGTCATATCATTGTAAACCCAAAATGGCGCAAATGAAGAAAGCAGAATAAAATCAATGGACATAATATGGATCTGCAACAAGAAATCAGTGTTTCTGGTTTAGCACCCAGATATTGTGTGGTTTCAAAAATAAAAAAGGGATGTATAAATGTAAATGAAGCGAAAATTTTCAAATGAAGATATATTGATTATGAACTGTGTTTAGTTTCTCCAGAACTCCAGGAGATTAGTAACCAATGATCAAACAGCAAAATTTTAGAATTAATCAAAGATACAGGCATTGTGAGATTGGGAAGTCCATACGGCAGCAAGTCCTCTAATTAATATGACAGACCCAACGGTTTAATGGTAATTTAAGGAAATAACCCACCGTTATCCATTTCATAATTGGTAATAGGGAAGGTAATTTCTATTGACAGAAAAAAGAGACATGAACTTACAAATTTGCTTCCCCTGAAGTACTGATAAAATTCTTTCCAGACTGCCCCACCAGCTAAACCCGCGTATATAATGAGGGCTAGCCCTGCAGCAAGTGATATCTGAAGTGTAATTGAGTCAAGTCACATACTCAATAACAAAAATAAAATTAAGATTTAAAAAGAATCCTTCAACTATAAGTCATGTAGAGGCTAACAATCTAGACATAAAATGTCGAATATGCGTCATAATCATAATGAAGGTTGTGGTACTTAGGTCATCTCCTCAAAACTTTAACCAAGAATTAAATGAAAGAGAAATGGTGCTTTAAACACCCCATCCACACAGGAGGCTAGCATTGTGCGCGCGCGCGCGCCCTTGTGCCTGTTCATATATGTCTATAAGGGCTCTTTGAACATAACTATTTCATGACTAAACCCAAACAAAGCATGCAACAACAACTGGGTGAGTGGTTATATCTTAGGCTGGAACCTGAACTGAAATAAATAGCCATGGGCACACTTAATCAGATTATAACAAAGCCCACTTGTCACACTGAATAATTTAGATTGCAAGCTCAAGTGAAGTTCTGCACTCACCCCAGCAGTTACTTTTGATTCCATAACATTCAACGGCAAGGTTCTAAGCTCACTTTCTTCAACAGGAGGCGGTGGTGGTTTCCAAAGTACGAAATAGGGAAGAAGAGCATATGCACCACCAAAACATGAAAGTACCAGGAAGGGCCAAACAGGAATCTTGCTTTTTGAGCTGCAAAAAACAGCAAATCGAAGAGCTTAAGTCAGCTCAAGGATTGTACAACAGGATAGGAAAGATATGAAATAAAAGATCCATCACTCTTCAGATGAAATTGCTACATCATAACATCTGTTGGTGCAACGGTACTGCTGCCTATGGTAGCATGCAAAACTCATTACAAATATAAAAAGGAGAAAATATTATTGAAATCCCTTGTATGTTTGGATTAGCTTTTTAGAAATGATTTTACAAAGTACAAAATATGTAAGAGAGTTTTATCTCAGCTTGCATAAAAGTACTTATGAAACTATGGTTTGTGGTTTCCCGGCACTTAAACAAGAGGGGGAGTAAGAATATGGAGTTGAAACCCATTGGTGGCTGCCAGTGTACTATTTTCGCCAATGAACTAAAGCAGAAAAAATGAGCAGACTAAAATTCCATCATTTGAAAAGGGATTCAACAAATTGAATCAGACAAACCATATGCCATCCGTTCATCAAATATTTTTTACCAGAGCACAAGAAAATGGATGCATGATACCGAAACTTGATCAGTAATAGAAAGAAAGAGTTTACCTTCTTCCCGTTGGAAGCAGCATCATGCTATACACCAAGGGCCACAAGCCCATTAGGTACCACAATGATACAATCACTTCATTCATTATAAAACCATCATCTCCTATCAGGTTCAGGAGCTTTTTCAAGAAGTATATATCCAGTGTCTGGGCGGAAAATGATAAAAGATAAGTCAGAGATATAAAAATTCAACATTTAATAAACATCATGTCTCATCGACAAGTCTTATAAATGAGTTTGAAAGTAAACGAATATTAGAATACAAACTTAACAAAGAATTGGTATTTGAATTATAGGCATTGAAAATATAGGAAATTTCTAGATTTTCAGCCAACAAGTAATTATACCTTAATACTTGGGTAATTGAACAAACATAATTACAGTTAAATTTACCGGGGTCTGGTTTGGAGCGAGAAAGGAAACATAGTACATGAGACCACCCCACAAGATGAAAAGCAAAATGGACGTAGTCCAGTTCCTTTCTTCCCCGCCATTTCCGTTCCCGCCAAGCTCACTTTCTTTCTTCAATTCAGGATCATCTAAATCCTGACGGTTCAAGGAACTGTGACAGATGAAGAAATGACCCTTGCCTTGAAGCGAAGATAGCGAGGTTTTAACATCAAGAGGTTTGAATGCACTAGGCGATGCAGCTACTGTTGATTTAAATGGAAGAATTCTAGGTTGAGGATTGTGGGTTTGAAGTGGAATTTTCGATTTTCGGGTGTTGAGAGCAATAGACGGTAAAGTGGAGAAGTTGCAAGAGATGAGATTGGCTTTAGCTATCATAGTTGGAAAACTTGGACGAGACTGAACGATTTGTCTTCTGGTTCAAGATAGGCCCTCGAATGGTTAAAACGCTGCAATGTCCCGCAACTATATCATTCCAGTAAGCTAGTTGACCACAAAGATTGCGAGAGATTGAAGAATGAAGAAGACTGGGAGAGACGAGAGTCAAGACTCGGGTCAGGAGACCGCTTGGACTTTGAGAGTGGAAGTGGATCAGGCTAGCCGCTTCCAACTTCCGAGTTCCAACCACAGACCAAACGCATAGCATTTTGAATTTTTCCTCCCTTCAAAACAATTATTCTTAATATAATTTGGCCATAAAAAATAAAAATAAAAAATACATTTAAATATCAATTAGATTTTAAAATTTTAATTAGCCTTGTTACCTACAAAAGTATAGAGATTAACTAAATATGTATAGTAATTGATAATTCATTTTTATAAAAAAATCATTTATTTAGAATTTTGAAGTTTAAATTGTATTTTCTTGTTCCTTAAAATTAACTTCTTCAACTAAATTTTTTAATATACTACTCTACCAAGTCCTTAATATAAAACACGTTTCATTAATTTGATTAGATTAAGTTAGTTAATTAATAATAATATATAATTTTTTAGACACTCTAGTCATTTTTTTTAATTCTTCTCTAACTTAATTGTTGTTGATGAAATATCGATAGAGTAAATTAATAATATATTGATAAATATAAAAATTATATATTATATTTAGAATAAAGATCAACCCTATATATCTTTTATTAAAAACTTGATGGATAACTAAGTAATTTTTATATTAAAAATTAGAGGTAGTAGTTATTTTTCATATGGAAAACGGCTCACCCATTGCATGATTTATTGCCCAATGTACATAAAGGCATAGGTCCTTGAACGGCTAGTCGGCTACAACTTTTCTTTAGGGCGTGTTGCATACCTACGTCTATATATAAATGTCTTCTTTTTTTTTTCACCTAATGAAAAATAATTTGTACATGACTGAAAAGATAAAGGGAAATTTATAATGAGGTCTCAAATAAAGGACTTTATATCAAATAGGTCATGTGAAATTGCGTATTTACAATCAGATCCAAAATTTCAGAAATTTATTACTGTCAAGTCTCAATTAACAACTCAGTAGTTGTTAATGACGCTGCTGGAGTTGTTAATTACAACATCTTGGGTTGTTATTAACAACTCTAACAGCGCAATTAATAACCCTGAGACCTGACTGTAAATACGCGATTTCACGGGACCTATTTGACGTAAAGTCCCTTATTTGGGACCTCATTGTAAATTGCCCCCAAAAAAAATTACATTGACCAAAAATAGGTTGTACACCTATCTTGGAAAAATTTCGAATATTCTTAGGCAATAATTGTTTGCAATGCCTTTGCCTTTTTGAAATGCCATTGCAATGGGAAGGGATAGATGCAAAATTAATTAGAAACTTAAGAGTTTTATCTATTTGTATTATTATAGTAGTAATTATTCTAAGCAACCATCTATGATTCAAATAATGTAATTAGAGCACAAATGAGATGGTAAACTGTATTTAAGTCTCTCTTCTTTCTTTTTGGTCAAAAAATTGTTCTTCTTTCTATTGAGCCCCATTTGATATAATAACTGCCCAATTGCAATTTAATGGTATTGGGGTACTTTTATTTATTTTCTAAAAAAATTATAACTTCCCACCTAACATCTAAGCAAATCATCCATGAAATGTGATGTGGGTATATTGCATAATAAGAAAGAAAAAATGGAACATATATACAAGTATTTAACAAATGGCCACAAACAAGTTGATTATGTAGTTGTTAGATTTATGTGATTCTCATAATTTCCCTTCATTTAGGTTGCAAGATTGAGACTTCATAATTTCCCTTAATTTATGTAGCATATCATGAGGCAGAAATTTCAAAGAAAAATTGAAAGCAACTTCAAAATATATAAGTTGCCTTTTTATTGGGCAAAATAATTCAGTGAAGCTTCTTTCATTGTATTAAATTTCCATTACAATTCTATATTATTATTTATATAATTGAAATTTAATATTTTTAATTTGGGGGAGTAATTAAATTGTTCATAAAAATCATAAAAAAAATATAGAACTGGACTGCCCTTAATTAAGACGTACTCACCAGTAAAATTCAAAGTAATTCATGGTATCAGATTTCATATACTATTATAGATGTTATCATAACATTTTGAATTTTCAACTGACTGAATACACATTACTATTTTGTATTTCATTAATCCATAAATAATAAATAAAATTACTTCGATTAATATATATGAAATATTAATTTACTGTGAAATTGAAAGTGGTCAGATGGAATAACTTTTGCTTTGCATCAATCTGATCTAAAGTCTGCTGTTTGAACTTTGAAACCAATCAGTGATCTACTACTTATCCTTATTCAGAGGGAGGGACCATAATCATTATCAAGAATCTATATATGAATTTATATACATGCGTGAATACATATGTGTGTGTGTCTATATCTATATTAAAATTGTATGAATTTTAATAAAATTTATCCTACGTTTCTTAACCAGGAAGAATTTCATCAAATTGTTAAACTATAAAAATCTCCTTCATTATTATTAAACCCTACATAATCTTTTTAAATAAGTAATAAAATTAAAAAATTTATCATGAGCTAATTTCTTGAACTACATACAAATATAGTCATCGCCTTCATTTTAAGAGAGATTCCTGGATAATTTGAAAGTCAAAATATGCCTATTAATAAATATAAAAATGTTAGCAGGACAACTAAGAGAAAAAAAAATGAATTGTGCTTTTTAATATGTGGTTGGTTATAAATTTACTCCCTCTTATCCTGAACTTGGAGCTTATATTTACCTTAATTCTTAATTTAAGACTTCAATCTACTTTATCTCATAAATTTATAAATTTTTTATTAAATTATAAAGCAACACAGATTTACTATAAATAAATAATTTAAGTACTTTTCAAAATATATCTATAAATTAACAACAAATTGTTAATTGAAATGATAGGTGACCTCACCATAGAAGATAAGTTGAAATCATGTGAAGCATACTTGTTAGGAGAACTAAAAACCTGATCCTTTGTGTTCTAATAAGTCAAAAGGGAAAACCCTTGATTATGTAAAACATGCATGTGTTTGTAAATTAATTATTCCATCCAGTCCTTTTTATAAATTTTTTTTTCTTTTAGACTTGGTCCTTAATATATAAACAACTTTTTTTCTTGTTAAAAATTTAAACTACATTTTTCTTTATTTAATTAAATAGATAGTTTTAAATTAGTTATCGTCAAATTAGTGCTATTTCTCTTTCATATAATCATTTATTACACATTTTCTTTCATATTTGATATTTTTACTTATTCTCTCTTATATATTTTTTTAGTCATTCTCTCTGCTATTCTTTTTTCATAAATATAGATATATTTATAATAGACATAACATTTTTACACATTTATTATTTTTTAACTAATTTTAATCACCAATTCGTTTTCTATAATAGAAAAGAAAATTGTTTATAAAAAAAAACTGGATGGAGTATATAACACTTATATTTTGAATAATAAAAAGTATATTTTTTATTAAATAAATAAATATTGGTGGCACGCATACAAAAATAGAGCACAATTTGTTGGGTGACCAACTTTTTAGTGGCTTTATATAAAGGGAACCACTTGCGTTGTGAATCCATATTGTGAAGAGCCGAAAGCTTCTTTTCTCTTCGCATCTTCTTCGTGAAAAAACTGCTCTGTTTGGTCTGCTTAAGTACTCTGATCCTTTTCTCCAAGTCCAACCATCCCAACACAAATATTACACACAAACAACAACAGAAAATGGGTGTGCTTACTTTTATTTCAGATTTATTCATAGTTTATGGCAGAAAAAAGAGACGCAAGCCATTGCAGGTCTGGTTTTTTAATCCCCATGTCTTCTATTTATAATAGCTATTGAGTTTTTTTAACCCTTTTTGGGTTTCATTCTCTTTCTGAACTCTGTTTTCTGGGTTTGGGTGTGTTGTTACAGACTGTAGAAATCAAGGTGAAAATGGACTGTGATGGCTGTGAAAGAAGAGTAAAAAATGCTGTTACTCGCATGAAAGGTCCCTTCCTCTTCATCTTCTTCTTTCTCTTTCTCTCACGTTCTTCTTTTATATCAGTTCAATTCAAATTTTGACCAGAGTTGAACATCAGGTTCACTTCTTATTAGTTTCCAAAATTTATTGTTTTAAGCTATAAGAGAAATACTTTGAGCTAAGTAGCATTCTTGTAATTAAATACATAATGAAATGAATATGGGTGTGTGTGTGTGTGTGGCTTTTGAGTGCAATTTAAGTATGGTATCTTATCTCTTGAATATTAAAGTTAATAACTTGATATCACTTTTCCACCTTACTATAGTTTGATTGAATTTTAATCTTGATCTTTATAATTTTAAATTGCTAATTTTGATCCTTAATAGTTTCATAAGGATTTGATTTCAATTTAAGTATGGAGAATCAAAACCTAAACTAGTTTAAAAAATAGAGATTGGTCATTAAAATCAGCTAAATTTTTTATAAAACCATATGGATCAAAACCAAAATTTGAATAAATTACATCGATTAACAATGATATGGACTCTAAGACTATTTATTCTAACTCTTAAAGCTGACCTTCTTAACCGACAAAAAAAAAAAATTGATACCTAGCGACAGTGGGAAGTTCTAAAACACTAATTTGAATCATTCTTTTAAAATATACTTGCCTTTCAAGCATTAAAATTATCGACCCACATAACAATATCTGCTTGGTGAGAGTTGTAGGTCCTATTTTATATAGCACAAGAAGTGCTTATTTTAAGTGAAACCAATTAAGCACAAAATACTTTAGGATATTTGGATTCTCTCTAGCTACATCACTTGTAGAGGGAGGGTTTTGATCGAGCCTTGAACAGGATTGCCTTGTCTTATATATCTTTCTTTTTCTTTACAGAAGATAGAGATATGAAATGATTGAAATTGGGAATGAATATAATGTATATGTAGGTGTGAGAGAAGTGGAGGTGATAAGGAAGCAAAGCAGGGTAAAAGTGACAGGTTTTGTGGATGCAAACAAAGTGTTAAAGAGAGTGAAGAGAACAGGAAAGAGAGCAGAGTTTTGGCCATATGTTCCTGTGAACTTGCTGGCATATCCTTATGCACCTCAGGCTTATGACAAGAAGGCTCCTCCTGGTTTTGTCAAGAATGTTCCCCAAGGTGTTCCTACTCCTAATGCTCCTGATGAGAAGTTCACCTCCTTCTTCAGTGATGAAAACCCTAATTCTTGCTCCATCATGTGATGGCGATCACTCTTCTGTAAACTTTTTTTGTAATAAGTAACCAAGTTAATGTTTTGGTTCCATATGATGGGTGTGGATGAAAATTGGCTTCTCTAATAAGTTTTGTTGGATCCATCATATATACACGCCCTTTATATATTACTGTATCAATAATCGAACTTAGATAATCTGATCTAAGCTATTTACCAACTTTGAAACTCAAGTCATAAGGACCACGGTTACTGTCTTACTAATATACAAGCCTTTATATCATAACATCATTATGGATATGGAATAAAATGGAAATACTAATGCATTATAAAGTACTCTTCTAGTCCTTAATATAAAACATATTTATCTAATTTGATTGGATTAAGGAAGTTAATTAATATAACATATATTTTCTAAAACATCCTAATCTTCTCTCTTAATTCCCTTGTTGCCTCTCTTCTTTAATTATGGTTGAAAGAATATCAATAAAGGGCATATTAGGAAAAAAAATCGATAAATATAAAAATTATATCTTATATTTAAGATCGAGATCAACTCCCCAAATATATATTATATTAAGAACAAGAAGAGTAGATAGTAAAGTTTTTTTTTTTTTTTTTGTCTTTGGATCAAAAGTAATTATATAAATAGAGAATTTTACCCTTACATGATGATAATTAACTAGGGTATCCTATTAGAGTATATGCTGTGGTTATACTGTGTGGGTGTGTCAAAAGGAAATCCAGCTAAATCATTGTATTTAGTATAAAGGTGAGTATCATCAAAACATCTCAATAACTGAGCAATATAGATGTATTTGTCATTGTTTACACTATAACTTGTTATCATTGCACGCTGCTAATTTGTTTTGAAATCTTTTATAGCCATGTGCTTTAATTACATGGGAGAGGAGTACGTGTAATCCTATATAAATATACTGATTGCGGCGTTTAATTAGGTTTATTGTAATGTAAAGAGGATTATATTTGTAATCTAAGTTACATCATTTAATGTAATCGTGATTACATTGCTATGACTTATTAATAGGGATGCAGATATATTGTAATTTAGGAGAAAAGACAATATAACATTTATAACTTTTGAAATTAACTATATTGCCCCACAATAACCCTACCTTATATCCCCATAACATTTCCATGCCTTCCTCCCGCCTCATTCTAGAATAGCTATGTAGCATTTTTATTTGCTTCTTTTAATTTCTATTTTGGACAATATAGAAATTATCTCAACGTTTTTGTTATTTAAATTGCTAAAGACATTATCTAATTAACTTATTCATTCTTATGAATGGATTTATATATTTTCTCAATTTTAATTTCTATGGAAATTAAAATTTTTATACAACACACACATACAAAATCTTTTTACTACATATGCATTATGCTTTACTACTACATATGTAAATAGGGTTTAACTTTTGTGAATTATTTAAATAATTGTTTTTTACATATTGGCAAAGGGATATTTTGTCAATTAATTTATTATTATTAGTGGGAATAGGGTTATTGTATATACTTGATAAAATAATAGATAATTTCACGTCATTATACATATATATGTAGACTAAGGGTAATTTTGTCTCTTGATATATTATTATCATATATTATCATATTTAATGTGATCCAACCAAATGTTTTTATATTTATGTATCATCTTTCCTTAATAACAAACCAAACAACTTCATGTAATCACTATTACATTATTTTCCATTACATTTCCTTTAATTCTGTGAACCAAACATGCAGTTAGAAATTATATTATTTCCTTGAAACCTATGTGATTTTATCCATTTTGTATTGTTATGTTTCCCTATTTTCTGTAAGAAAAGTTTGGGGAGTTGCCACATTTATCCCCCGTTCAAGGTTGAATAACTTGTTAAAAATAGGGTAATCTTTCCACATGACTCAAATTAAATATTTTTGGTATTTTTTTACCTTCCTTATCAACAATACATGGACGGTGGAAAAGTTTGTGCTAGAGAGATTATTCTCTGTCCTTTACCAAACATAAGATAACTTATAGAAATTAATTAGTTATAAGACTTAACAGTGGCATTATGGTCTAATCATGATCCTTTTTTATTCTCATAGAATGCAATAGGATATTATTTATTGCCTGATTAATTGGTGAGTACTATTTCACGTTTTTCTTTTTCTTTTTTTCCTTTTTTTAAAAAAATATATATATTTTCGCATATACCATATGAAGGCTCTCCAAGAATTTCCTATTCTTTCTAATTATTAATGCCAACCTGATCTTCTAAAACATTCTTTCCTTTTTTTATATAGGGAAAGAGATATATATATATATATATATCTCTTAATCATGTAAATCATTGATCAATTAATTAAAAATAACTTCTTTTTTCACTTGAGGATTCAATTCCTAAATTTTGACTTGAAACAATTTAATCCCTATATTTTTTTTTAATTAAAAACAACTCAAACCCCAACTCCATGGACTGTAAGATTTTAGTTTCACTGAATCAAAAGTTTATAGGAACTATTGTGTTCCAAATTAAAGTTTAAGAACTGAGTTGATAATTGGAAAAAAATAATAATTCACGGACATGACCACAAGTTATATTTCCTATTATTTTGCAATATATTTTGAAAGTTTAGTTGTCTTTTCTTCTTAATATATTTATATATATATATACACACACATCTTCAAACATTTCCTAGCCAGCTAAAGGTCATTCCATACGGAAAAAAAAAAACCAAATAAAACTGTATGGTGCGTTACAGAAGCTAAGCCAAGTGATCGCCATCTTGTCTTAAAAAAAACTATAATCTTTATTTTTCAGACACAACTGATGGTAAATAATAAAAATGGAGAATAATGATCTCAAGCTGACTAATATATATATATATATCAATCATTAAGTTCAACAAATCAATAAACGGTTTAATTATGCTTTACAAGAGTTGAAAGAATATGGACACTTGCAGGCCAAAAAAACAAAAAAAAAAAACAAAGAAAGAAAGAAAGAAGAGAAAATGTCATTTGAATATCATATCAATTCCTTTCAAAACATAAAAAATTTCAAAATCGCTAAACGCATTCGTTCGGAATTGCCCCAACTAACTGTGAGAATGATCACAAACTTCATTAGGTGGAAACCAAAGAAATTGCAGAGTCAATCTGGAGAGGAAAGCTGAGAAATTGCAACCTATTGGGTGTAGAGTTATGGAAGAAATTTGGAGAAGAGGTTCATGCCCTAGTCTTGTAGTTGACCAGTTGCTTTCATTGCTTGACTAACTGGGGTCCTTGTAAAGGGATTGATAGGGTATTTTCAATCACTGATATTGGAAAGTAATTGGCAAATGTGGTCTTTCAGAACATACAGATAGTGTCACTACTATAAAAAATAGTTTTTACATCTTCAAAAGACGTTCGTTTTATAAAAAAGGATGTAAAAAATAAAAGTGGCATTTTTATAATTTTGGTAGTTATAGATGGGTCTATTGCAGCTATTATTTCAAAAGGGGACGTTATACGTGAGATGCAAGCGAATTTTCCACGAATTCCACATCCCAAACTCTGTTTGGGATGCAGAAGCCAAGAGGGAGCCAGGAGATTCTGCGTCCCAAAAGAATTTTGGTATACGGAATAAGAGCCACCAGATCCCAAAATCCTTATGGGACATGGAAGCTAAGAGCTTTTGCGTCCCAAATCCATTTTTAAGACGCGGAAGAGTCTTATATCACACATCGATATTGTCCCATGCACTCCCAAGTCCCGAGTCCCCTCTTCACACTCCTAAGTGTAGAGGCCATCGAGCACCATTCTCTATCGCCCAAAGCCACCATTCTCCTAAGCCCAAAGGCCGTCGACCACCATTCTCCACTCTTCATTTGTCACTGTCGTGCCATTATCTTACTCCCAAGTTGCGGACAAGCAGCATTGCCTCATGTTGTGTGCCCACCACCACGACGAGCCACCACCGATGCCGTGAGCCCATCGCCACGACGAGCCACCAAACCACCACCGATGCCGTGAGCCTACCGCCACAATGAGCCACCAAGCCACCACCCGATGCCGTGAGCCCACCGCCACGACGAGCCACCAAACCACCACCCAATGCCTTGAGCCCACCATTACAACAAGCCACCAAACCACCGCCCAATACTTTGAGCTTATCGTCGCGACGAGCCACCAAACCACCACCCGATGCCGTGAGCCCACCACCATAACGAGCCACCACACCACTACCCAATGCCTTGAGCCCACCGTCGCGACGAGCCACCAAACCACCGCCCGATGCCATGAGCCTACTGCCGCAATGAGGAGGCCCAATGTGCCACCTCTGCAACGTCCCAGCCAAACACACTCTAAGCCTAATGAGACGACGCCATTAAGCCCAATAAGATGACGCCACCGTGACCATTCTTCATGGCCCCACCATCTACCGCCGTGACCTCCCAACCCCATCGCGTGACCATTATTCACGGCTCCTCCTAACATAGTTGTACAGTCTTTGCCAAGCAGTAAGTGCCTGTTTCTCTCTTTCTGGTGTGGAAGAGATTTGGAATCATTGTTTGATTATGCTTCATAGCTTCTATATGATTATCTGTGGTTATTTTTTATGATAATGTTGATTGTTAGACATGTTAAAAATTAAAGTTAGTGCTTAAAATTTAGAGGAAAAAATAATTTGTTCAAATGATTACTTGGTCTTGCTTGATATATATTGATTTGTGTTGTTTTAATATGTTTTTTTTAATTGAAATGGTTTGGGTTGTTCTTGAAATTTTTGGATATCATAGTTATAAGGGGAAATGCTGCCAAATTTTTTTTAAAACGAAATGAGTAAAAAAAAAATTCTTTTTTATTATTACCCATGATTGTTTTAAACTTGTGTGTTATTTAAAATGTCTTAGAAGGTATAAGAATGGGTCACAGTTGGATGAAAGTTCTAAGAACTAGTAAGGAGTATGAAAAAGAAGTAGAAGAGTTTATTGAATTTGGTAAAATGAATGTACCTAACAAGAAGGGGATGCATTTTTGTCCTTGTGTGAACTATTTAAATGAGAGTTATCGATATGTCAATGATATAAGGGATCACCTATTGTGTGACGAAATAAATCTTCGGTACACAAAGTGGATATGGCATGGTAAGAAAGTAACTGCTTTTACTTCTCAAAAGAAAGAGGTTGTAGACGGATGTGTTGATGATAAAATATAGAGAATGATTCATGATGTTGATTTTGAATCTTTTGCTTCACACGCACGTGTACATGAAAGTGTTCAGAGTGATACGGAGATTCCTTTGTACCCAAGTTGTACTAAGTATACTCGGTTGTCAGGAGTTTTGTATTTGGTCAACTTAAAGGCAACTTGTGGGTGAACTGACAGCAGTTTCACATTGTTGTTTGAGTTATTGTGTGATATGCTTTCAGAAGACAATGTGCTTCCAAATCAAATGTATGAAGCCAAGAAAATCTTGTCTACAATGGGTATGGAGTACAAAAAGATACACGCTTGTCCTAATGACTGCATCTCATATAGAAAAGAGTATGAAGGTTTAATTAAATGTCCAAAATGTAGAATTGCACAATACAAAAAGAAGAAGGATGGCGGCGGTGGTGAAGAAACATCTAAAAGGCAACTGTTAAAGGTGATGTGGTATCTTCCAATAATACCATGGTTTAAGCGGTTGTTCACGAATGCATCATCAACAAAGGAGTTAAGGTGGCATTGTGATCAAATAATATCTGATGGAAAATATCTTTGGCACTAGGCTGACTCACCACAGTAGAAGAAAATAGATTAAATGTTCCCTAAGTTTAGCATTGAGAGAAGAAATCTCCAGCTTGGTCTTTGTACAGATGGCATCAACCCATACGACACTCTTATTAGCACTCATAGTGTATGTGTAACACCTTAACTTAGACCTTCTTTAGGTCACTTAACGTCCTTTAGTATTTTACTAAGTGCGGAAATTCGTGAAT
>JBAGKO010000004.1:2083799-2120223 GCA_037177275.1 Acacia concinna | reverse complement strand
ATAATAAGACTTTATCTTATTATAACTTGAAGAATTTACCCAGAAAATTGGTAGGTTACAGTATGGCTAGTTCTCTTGGTTGTATATAACTTGCTTCCCTAGTTATGTATGAAATGCAAGTATATAATGCTTTCTATGATGATTTTTAGACCCAAATAGCCTAGAAATGATATCGATGTCTGCTTGGCGCCTTTGATTGATGACTTAAAGAAGTTGTGGGATGAAGGTGTAGATGTATTTGATGCTTATACACAAGAGTCCTTTAAGCTTCGTGCAATGATTTTCACCACGATAAATGATTTTCCTGTATATGGCAACTTGTCAGGGTACAGTGTTAAGGGGCACAAAGCTTGTTCGATATGTGAAGCGGATACACACTCCTATCAACTTAAACATGGAAGAAAAGTAGTGTACCTTAGTCACAGGAGGTTTCTTTATTGTTTCCACCCTACTGTAGGTTGAGAGAGATTTAACGGCTTACTAGAGAACGAGATGGTTCCGCAGGCATTAACTGGAGAGGAAGTTTATAGTCGTGTCAAATGTATCAATATCATCTTTAGTAAGAGTAAGAGGTTTGAGGGTGAAAAGAGTACATAGAAGAAGAAGTCAATATTCTTTGATCTTCTGTATTGACGCATTCTTGATGTGAGACACAGTATCGATATAATACAGAAAAATGTTTATGACAGTCTTGTTGGTATGTTGTTTCACATACCAGGGAAGAGTAAGGATGACATTACCACTAGACTAGATTTGGTTGAAATGGAAATAAGAGAACAGTTACATATACAAGTAAGAGATGATGGTAAGAGAGCGTACCTGGAGCCGGCAGCAAACACACTATCAAAAGCCTAGAAAAAGAGTCTGCGTGGGTGTTTGCATGACATTAATATGCCACAGAGGTATTATTCTAATGTAAGTAGGCCTGTCTCAATGTACGATTTGAAGTTAGTGGGAATGAAGTATCATGATTATCATGTGTTAATGCAATAACTATTACCGGTCGCTATTAGAGGCATTATGAAATATGACATGCAAACCATGATAACAAGATTGTGTGTTTTCTTTGATGTAATTTATAGCAAAGTCATCAACACTGAAAAATTAGATGAATTGGAAAATGAGGGTTTCATTATTTTGTCCCAACTAGAAATGCACTTTCCCCTTGCTTGTTTTGACATAATAGTGCTTTGGTAGCTTATTTGGTGAGAGAGGTTACACTCTGTGATCCAGTTTATCTAAGGTGGATGTACCATTTTGAGTGATACATGAAGATCTTAAAGGGTATTCAAAAATCCTTACCGGCCTGAAGCCTCAATTGTTGAAAAGTATGTAGTTGAAGAGGCTATGGATTTTTGTAAAGATTATCTTTCTGGCTAGAAGGCATAGTCTCGGCATGAGGAAGGGAGAAGTAAGTGAACACGGGGTCTCAAAGTGAAGAGTATGACATGTGTTGCAAGCATATTTGTATATCTTAAACAATATGGAAGAAGTTCAGCAGTACCTAGACGAACACAAAAGGAGTTTAAAGAACATGTATCCTAGGAAGAATGACATGCAGATACCAATAAGCCAAACAAGACATTCATACAGTGGTTTGAGAAAAAGGTTTCGAAAGAGACCGGAGTGTTAGATACAATTCAGCTGTTAGCTTGGGGGCCTTCTTTTCAAGTCGTTAAATTGCAAGGTTACAATACAAATGGGTACTCTTTCTACACGAAAGCCCAAAATGATAAAAGCATCATACAAAATAGTGGAGTGATGGTAGTAGCTGAAGCAATACATTTTTCAAGTTTGAAAGGCAAAAGCCTAGTATTGGCGTCTATAGCCTATTATGGAGTCGTTGAAGAAATATAGGAGATAACCTACAACAAATTCAAAATTGCTTTGTTTAAATATAAGTGGGTTAACAATAATACCATTGTCATTGATAATCAGTTTGGATTTATTTCAGTTGATCTTTAAAGAGTTAGTTATAAAGAAGAGCCCTTCATTCTTGCAAACCCTTCATTCTTTGACGACGCTGCAATTTCTCAATCTACTTCACCATTCGACGACATTATGATTTCTCATATTTCCTCTCGAGATCAATTTTTTGATTTCTTTGGTTTTCGCTTGATGAAGTTTACAATCACTCTCACAGTCAATTGGGGCAAGTAAGCACGAATGAGTATAGCGATTTTGAATTTTTTGAGGTTTTGGGAATATGTTCTCTCCCTTTTCTCTCAATTACTCTAAGGCTCCATTTGGAACGAGGTAATAGGGGGTAGGGATAGAGAATGGGTGAAGGATTAGGCTATTTAAATTGTTTGGTACAATTGAATGACAATACCTAGGGATTGATATTACCACGAATATGGGATTGGTCTAAAGTCGACCCCGATATTGAGTTTTCAATCCTAGAATTGTAAAATTATAGACAAAAATATCATTGATTAAAATATTTTTCGAACAAAAATAACCTTCATAATTTTAGCCTAACACAATCTCTTTCACACAATATCTCTCTTATTTAATTGAAGAAATCACATATTTAAAATTAGATTTATTAAGCAGATTAATTATGTGAGTTTACTTGTGATTGATTTCCCGACTTTTGATTTTTAAGCTAGCACATATTTACCATTTTACTTTTTAAAGGTAAAATAGTCTTTTTAAAATTTATCATTAATTATAAAATAAAATTAATTTAAGTAGTTCTTACAATTATTACTATGTACCAAACGTTATTTTAAACTCCAACCCTTTTTCCAATTTCAATCTCAATCCCAGTTCCAATCCCTATCTCAATCTATTTAAAATTCATTATCTTGTGCCAAACAGAGCCTAAGGGTCTTTCTAGTCTTTTCGTCCAAACTTGAGAAACCCAAATTCCCATGTCCTTTTTATAGCATTTAAATGACATTTTCTCAACAAAAAAGAAATAATATGAACACTGGTATTGGTAACTTTTTAACAAACTGTTTAAAATTTTGTTGCGTTTTGAGTTTACCCCATATAGTGCTGTTAATTGTTCTCAATTAATGGTTATCATTTGTATCCACACAAGATTATTACTTAATTAAATACGATTTTAAAGCATATCTGAATCTATATTTTCTAATCCTAATTCCTAACTAAAGCTCTAAAATAGAGTTAAAAAAATGTGTGCGATTTGTTTTAATTTATTCTGAAAAGATGTGCTTGTAGCAGGCTATCAGCCATGTATACTAATAATACACCTGTCCAACATAAGGTGCCCTTTTTCCCCTTTTTAATTGTTAATAATTCTGAAACGAGGGATTTAATTCTTTTTCTCCTTAATAATATACTTGTTCAAGACTTCAAACCTTAAATCTAGTATAAATAGACCAACAAACAAATGATGTATATCCCTAATATTTACTAAACAAATATTCAATGATATATATTTACTATTGAATAGAAGATCACGAACGCTTTGCAATTTCCAGTTAAAAATATTTTACATAAAAGTTTAGATTTTTCAAATGCATTAGGATTATTTATTAAATCTTAATTACTATATATATGCTTACACTTATACCAACCAATATCTAGTAAATAAGTACTTTTCATCTTTGATATTCTGCATCATCAGCATAAAAGTAAATGGAATTCGTTTCCATGCTCGTCCGAATAAGGGGCTCAGCCTATCTCGGCCTTTTAGATTTGATTTTTTTTAAAAAAAAAAATAAAAATGAAAAGGAAAAATAGCATTTTAATCCCGAATAACAAAATATATAATAAAACAATTCTGTGAAATTGCGTATTTACAAAAAAGTGCTGTGAGACTTTTTTTGCAATTAATTTAATAATAAAGTAATCATTTCTCACTCCCCTCTTTCAGAAGTCTGACGTCAGTCCGTCACTCTCTCTCTCTTTCAAGTTATAGTTGTCAAAGACTTTACATAAAGTTGTCAATAGCGTTATAGAGTTGTTAATGTAAAGTGTATTTCATTGTCCCTCTTTGTATTTTTTTTGTAAATGCCATTAGAAATACTCTTTCCGGTCCAGAATATAAAGAATTTCAACTATTTCATAGGAAATAATAAATTGTGAATTTAATATGTAATAAATTGCAACTTTTTTTCACTTTTACCCCTTACTGGAGAATGTGTTTGAAATTTAAATGAATAAACAAATTGGAAATGAGCATTAATTAGAAGGATAAAATTGGAAAATGAGCATTAATTATCATATAAGTGTCCTACATTGTAGACTAAGACATTCTTCTAGAAGTGCCTTATATTATGGACTGGAGGGAGTACGTGTGTTTCCATTAACAACTTAATATAAACTATTGACAACTTAATGTTCTTCCATTGACAATTCAATGTAAAGGGAAGCCATTAGCAACTCAATGTAAAGCCATTGACAACTTAATGTAAAGGGTAGGACATTGAGTTGTACTAGCTTATATTAAGTTGTCAATGAAAACATACGTATTCCCTCCGGTCCATAATATAAGGCACTTATAGAAGAATGGCTTGGTCCACAGTATAGAACACTTATATGATAATTAATGCTTATTTTCCAATTTTATCCTTCTAATTAATGCTCATTTCCAATTTGCCCATTCATTTAAATTTCAAACACATTCTCCAGTAAGGAGTAAAAGTGGAAAAAAGTTACAATTCATGACATATTAAATGAGTTAACCACCATTTATTATTTTCCGTGAATTAGTTGAAGTTCCTTATATTCTGAACTGAATGGAATATTTCTAATGGCATTTGCAAAAAAAAAAAACAGAGAGAGAAAGAATAAGATGCACTTTCCATTAACAACTCTATATAAAGCCATTGACAACTCCATGTAACGCTATTGACAACTTTATGTAAAGCCACTGATAACTATAACTTGAGAGAGAGAGAGTGACTGACTAATGTAAGACGTCAGACGTCATACAGAGGGTAGTGAGAAATGATTATTTTATTACGAAATTAATTACAAAAAAATCCCGATGTATATTATATTGGTCGGGACTAAAACACAATTTTTCCAAATGAAAAAGTCTTTTTTTTTTTTGAAAAAAATGTTAGTTAAAAGATTATATTTATTTTAGTTCCTCTATTTATTAAAATATTTTTTTAAAAAATCAAATATAAACCGTTTAAATTCTATCTAGATAGTTCAGATGCGCCGAACCCCCCTCTTTGTCAAAAAGGACGAGCAGGAAACTGATTCCAAAAGTAAATAGGCTGCGGACTATTGTTTAGGACTTGGGGTGCCCCACACACCAGGGAATTTGGACCTCAAATAAAGCGTTCTTCCTCCTTTGGCATTACATTACTCCATTCCTTTGTCCTTGCAATGAAGGAAAAACCCAAAAAAAAGAAAAACATATATGAAAATAAAAGAGAAATGTGCGCTTAATCATGCATGAAAATTCACCTTCATCTTCGTGTAAAGTAATAATAAATATAATCCTTAATATGAGACCACATTTAACTTTTTTTTTAAAAAGGTTAAAAAAAGTTAAATAAGTTAATCTATCATAACATATATATATATATATATATACTGTTTCATTTGATCATATATAAGTTTATATCTCAAATAAATCTGTTTAATATAAAAAATAATTATAAATACTTTAAAGCAATTTATTTAGCTTCCTTATCGTTTTTTTAATAAAGTCAACTAGGTTTTATAATTTCTCCAGTCATAATTATAATATTAAGTTGACTTTTTTTAGATAATTCTAATAAAATTAATTACATCATTTTAAGATATTAAAATTTATCGTTTATCTTCAAAATATATTGTTTGACTTATGAACTAATGTATAATATAATAAAACACAACATATGATATGATTAAGTAATGTAATTAGCTTTTTTAAGATTCTAAAAAAAAGTCAATTTAGTCTTATAATTAAGATTAAAGAGAGTATTAAGGACCGAAGATAGTATAATATAAATTTTTCTAATTGAAATTGAATGAAATAGAGTAATGTAATTTCAAGCATCAGATCGATAGTATAGTTTTTTTTTTCAAAAATTAAAAAAGACAGAACTGATGGAAAATTATTAGTGTTTTGCATTTGGAATTGTTTGAACAACGTATAGACTTATCTAATTAACTTATTATTTTTAGTTTTTTTTTTTGGCCGGCAGTTGTTTTTTTTTTCAATCTTAATTAAATACACGGCCTTCATGGATTCACGTAAAAAGAATTGATATAGTATAAAGCAATTAATTTGTACAAAATAACATATCCTCTCTAGATGAATTATTTTCCTATTTTTCTTAATCACAAGTTCACAACCCTCTTTTTTTCCGGTCAGGAAAATTCTCCCAAATCAAAATAGCACTAGAATAAAAGGAAAAAATAAATTAAATAAATAGACAAACAAAGCAACGAAAATTATGGAGAAAAAATGGCCTGGAACCAGAGCAAGAGATCTGGATTATTTGAATTGTTAGCTCCTGTAACAGATTGAAAAGCAATTTAGATGCTTTGATTCTCAATGTTGAAACTTGAAGCTTTTATGATTGGTGAGAGGAATAACAGGTTCTTCTAAAGGTGGAAAAGAACAAGAAGATAAAAGGAGGAGCCTACCTTTAGTAAATTCTTTTTATACTTTTTATAATTTGTTAGATATACAATTATTGATATTCTCTTCTGTTCTAATTATATAGGAGATAAATAATTAATTTGTAAATATTAAAACTGTAAGAGTATATGAAATCTCATTGACTCACTAAAGTACCTATATGAAACCGAAGTATCAATGTAGACTAGTCCAATCACATTATGAACAAAAATACACTAAATTAAAGAGAAGGAAAGAAGGGAGTACTTTTATGAGAGACCTTTTTTAGACGGGGAGAGTATTATTTTGTAAAAAAATCTGTAAGGGCCACTAAAACTAATTAATCATAGTGCCAACATAGTTTACTTTTTAAAAAAAATAAAAAAATAAAGGAAAATTTTGTTTTTTTACCATAAATTTTAATTTCAATTTGGTCTCAAGATCCTTCAGTGAGGTTTTATAATCCTTACACCAAAAAGAAGCCTTACCACTAGGTCACTTGGACCTTTTAATAAACATATGCAACAAAAAATATGTAATAATCTTACGACAATTTTATCTACTTTCCATCATAACTAGTTAACAAGTGCCTCATATATGATGGACAAGAAGGATACTCTTGTGAATAAGACAAATTATTTTTTTAATAATTACTTATTTACAACTGTTTTACACAACATAAATAAGTGGAATAATCCAATACACAAATAAAATAGTCTTATAAACAAGATAAAGTAATTTTTTTTAATAATTACTTATTTATAAGTGTCTTACACTTCATGAATAAATGGACCGTGATCTTAAATATAAGATATAATTGACTTTTTTTGGAGAGGTTAAAGAAGTTAATTAAATTATTTAATCATAATATTTGTGTATATCATTGGATTATATATTAGTTTGTTCCAAGTCAGTTTGAAGAAAGAAAGGATAAATATAAATAGTCTTAAATAATTTATTTAGCTTATTCAAAATCTTAAAAAAAATCAACTATGTCTTATATTTAGAATTAGAGGTAATATTTATTAACAAGATAAATTAATTTTTAACAATACCAAATTTTGCAAGTGTTTTATAGATCTTGAACAAATCAAATAGTCCTTGTAAACAAGTAGAGTAATCTTATATATAAACAAGATAAATTAATTTATCAACAATTTCTTATGGGTGGAATAATGAAGGATTTCATTTGTATAGAATTCAATAAAAATCAAATAGCACCTGATTATTACACATAAGTTCTAATTTTCAAATCTTGCTTGTCACATTACAGTCTTCACCACATCCTTGTTCTACTTTTTGAATTTTTATATTTTAAAATACTCTTTGGAATAGGGTGCTAAATTAATTTAAACTTTCTTAACACTTGTTAATAAGAATATTCCAATAGTTCATGAAGTATAAGATACTTGCAAATGAGTAACTGTTAAGAAATTAATTCATTTGGTTCATAAGACTTTTTCACGCGTTCATAGGATTATTTAACTTACTTATGATATGTAAAATAGTTGCAAATGAGTAATTATTATAAAAATATTTTATCTTGTTCATAAGGCTATTCCACTTATTCATAAAAGGTTGGACAATCAAGGATATTTGTCTTTTTACCATGAATTTTATTTCAATTTGGTCTCAAGATTCTTCATTGAGGTTTCAAAAATTTTTGGGGGCAATATGATATTAGTTGGTTTCAGTGGTCCCTTATTGAAATTTTCCATACTATTTTTTGTTGTTTCATTCAAATTCCATATTCCCTCAAACTCACATTTTATTATTTTCTTTATAATAATCAGTATTCATTAAGATATCATATGAGGTAGTATATCAGAAATATGCAATTGTTCTAGGACATAAAATGAGGTATATAAGAAAATAAAATGATTCTATGTAATTCAAAATATCCAAGAAGTTTGAAAATATCCTGAAGGATATAATTGTTTGAATTACTTCATGATGCTATACCGGCAAACCATTTCTTCTTTTTCACATATAATAGTGATCTTTTTTACTTCAAACCTATTGAAGAAGGGAGACTTAGCTATCCAGAAGAGTGAAAATCGTAGTCCAAGTTGAGCCAAGTTGGCTTCCAACTTCAAATTTCCCCATTTAAACCTTTGAATGGATTATCCCTAAAAAGGATGACAGCATTAAGTGGACCTGATTGGCTAGAACTTTTATCCAGGTATGTACGAAACAGATGTAACTCTTAAAGTAAGTATTAAGTGATTTATTACATAATATAAAATAAATATATGATAAGGGTATTTTTCGCATTTTGTGCATAAACACTTATTTAGATAAAATAAACCATACCAGACAAGCTAAAAGAGTTATATGAAAACAAACATAAACATAAAACTATAAAGAAAACTATGTCTTTACGAAGCCATGTCTCTCTATATTTGCATACCAGTCCCTGAATTAGGCCTAGGCCTAATTCACCTAGGATTGACTAGTATATTCTAATAAAAACATATATAACTCATTTGGCCGGTTTGATTCCATGAGAGAATGTTACATGATTATAATGTTTGGTTAAATTGATATAATATAAAGAGCATTACATATTAATTACCACGGTTAAATATTAACAACTTAATTAATAATATAGAAATTTAAGAAATATTAACCATTAAAAAATGAAAAAAAAACCGTTAAAAATTTTAAATATTGCATTAAATAATATTTTCATAATTAAATATTAAAAAGTTATGATGAACCTAACATGTATATATAGTATTTCCACTATTAAATATTAAAAAATTACTATGAACTCGACTTGTATACTACACAAAGTGAAAAAAAAAAATAGCATGAATAAATGTATACATTATACATGTGTGTGTGTAAATTATCATGAACAAATGTATACATTATACATATGTGTGTGTAGACTAAGATAATTTTACCTCTTACTATATTATTTATATGTATTCTTATGTTTGATATAATTTAACCAGACATTTTTATACATATGCGTCATTTTCCCATAATGATGAATCAAACAAATTCATAAAACATCATTACAACCAACAGAAGTTGGCACACATGGGTAGACATCTATGCCACACTCATTTGTTCATGGGTTCGATCCTAAAGAACAAAAGGTGTAGAGAATTTCTGTTGGGAGCTCTCTCCCCTGGGGCGCCTCAAAGAAGTGGTTACCTTTTGGGCCTATTCGATTGGGGGCGCCTAGATTAGTTGGTTCGCGGGCTCACCAGATCCGGGAGTTTAGGTTATGGCCAGATACTAAGACTCGGTAAGTTCGTAGACCAAAGGTCCACCATCGAAAAAAAAATTCATTACATTACATTGTATTTTATTATTTTATATTACTTCCAATTCTATAAATCAAACAGACACTTATTTAGTAGTTAATTTTCTTGTAAAAAAAGTCGTATTTATTTTCTTAAAAAATCCCCTTAATAGGTTATATTGGAACTACCCTAATAAAAATTTCATTAGTAAGTGTGATCAATAGGTGATGCAACTACCCATTAAAGGTGCAATTCTGTCTTCTTCTATTTACTTTTAAAAAAGGCGAAACATGCCTTAGCACTTTTTTGATACTTTTAAAATTCTTTTTAACTTTCTAAGAAAATTAAATAATTTTTTTGTTAAATTTCTCCTTGAAATTAATTATAGGGTTAAAGTGCAATTTACCCAAACGTTGTTAGAGAGAAGTAATTTTAATCCTAACTTTTTTTTGCTCAATTTCAATACCAACGCTATTTATTTAGAGCAATTCATACCATCACATGTGTGTTGAGCCATGTGATTGATGAGGTGGATTAATTAATATGCTGTGACTAAAATATGGCACCTGTTTTTGACAATTGGCAGATTGAATTTTTGTTTTTTTTAAAAAATATATAACTTAATGGGTAAAGGGGAAAATTTGCCCTGAAAGTATTCATTTTGGGGCAAATTTACTTTGCAAGTTTTAGTTGGGCCGATTTTGCCCCTGCCGTTAGTTGATTAAATATGTTGAGTTGACAGTTCACATATCATTCACTGTATTTTTGTTAAAGTGAAAATTTTTATTAGAATTTTTAAATCCAACTTTTAAAAAAGATAAATTAGATTATTAAGAGACTTTTGAGACAAATTTTCACCTTAACAAAAATAAACTGGATGACATGTGAACTGTGAGTTCACCATATTTAGTCAAGTAACGGTCAAAATTACTAGATTTAAAACTTCCAGGAAAAATTGTCACTTTAACAAAAAATAAAGTAGATAACATGTAGACTATTAACTCAACATATTTAGTTAACTAACGGCAGGGGCAAAATTGCCCCAGTTGAAACTTTCAGGGCCAATTTGCCCAAAGTGAATACTTCAAAAGCAAATTTGCCCTTTTACCTTAACTTAATTTTAGTCAAATGACATACCACATCATATTATTTAATTCACCTCATTAATCTTATAGCCTTATCATTGATCAACACACTTCACTTAACAACTTCTATTAATAAGAATATGAATTACTCTAAATAAATAATATTAAAACTGAACCAAAAAAAATATTAAGATTAAAATTACTACTCCTTAAGATTACCCATTAACCCTTGATTATAAGCCAGATAAAACGCAGTCTCGCTAGTGGGAGTCCATTTCTCTTCGTCGACGAACAAGTGTTCCCCACTCCGTCGGACGCCGTCCACCGTTGTTGGCGCTGCGTGGTTGTTCTCGGGCAAGTAGTGAAGAAGGTCCAAACTCTAGGGATTTTTCTACTCCCAAAATTCGGTGAGAATGTTTTGTTCAAGCTTTGTTTGAATCTATATTTGAAGTTGTTCCCCGCATCTTCTTTTCCCTGCGTGGTTGTTCTTGCTTTGCTTTAAATTTTTCAATTTAATTTGACGCTTTTGAATTTGGAAATGTTTACCGATCGATTCTTAACTTGTTTTTTTTTTGTACCAGTTTTTGCTTGAATGATTTGTGACAGGCTGTTATACTCCTGCCATCTTAATTTTGATTTCTAGCGACTTGTATGCTTTGAATTGTGTTGTTTTGCAATGTTGGATTTGTTGTGTATTGGCAATCTGTTGATTAATCTTTTTATATTATCATTAATTTAGAAACTTCTCAAGGTATTTGTGACGTATAATCTTGTAAATGATCTGAATCGAGCTGTGTCAGTATGTGGAACGAAAATGAAAAGGGTATTATATGAACTATGCACATTTCAAAGATTTCAGCTAGGGAACTATTTGACTCAGCATTGTGGAGGAAAGGAAATGTCTTTAAAACATTGAGATATTCACAAGAGAAAGAATGGCCAGGTTATAGGTGAGTCAATGACAATTAATTACATTCATTCACAAAAAGGGGGAAAAATATGTTCATTGAGATGAAGGCACAAAAATAGATGGTGTCAACAACTAGTAAAATTTAGACTCTGACTTCTCCTGACTTCCTTGTTTTGTCTTGTTATTGAGTTACTCTTGTATGCATCCTTGTCGTATGATAAGGATATTACTCCATCACTCGTGAGTGATAATAATACAACAAGAAGCAGCCATATTCTACTACTACATCATTCGTTAGTGATAATAATACAACAAGAAGCTATATTCTACTAAGTGAAATTATCTACATGAATAACACACATCACTAATTGTTATCAACAACCAGTTCTTTAGATCAATAGTGGTAATAATAATAATATGTAATTAAAATAGAGGCTAGTGTGGCATAGGATAGAATATGGTCAATATAAGGAGATATGCATCATCAAGGGTCTAACTTGCTGAGGAAATGAAGGTGATGCCCAGTTCCTTTGTTGCAGATTCATTCAATCAATATGATAATAGTTGAGTTGTAGATTTTGATTATTATGTTTTTATCCACCCTCCAGCTGGTGCTGTGTCTTTTTCTTGCCATGTCTTTTCTTCTTGATTGTTCTTAGATTCTTACCTTTTTGTATTATCTCCAGGTATTAGTGTATTGCATCATGATTGAAACCAGAATGGATTTATCCAACTATTTGACAAATATCAGATGTTCATCTCTTGATTATGTCAGCTCGGAAAAAGCTGATGTTGGTGTTGCTCCATCATTTTATAAAACCATGTTTGACCACAAGCAATATTCTCTTTGCTTCTCCTTCAGTTGCGCTCAACCTTGTTTAACCATCAATTCCAAGTAAGTAGGGGGCAATACTTGTCTGCATTAGTTTTATCTTGCAAGGCAACTGAGACATCTATAACTATTCCAACTAAGTATGCATGCAACCACATATGTTGGCAGATTAGCTCCTTTGACATGCCTTAAACATTAAATATGAAGCATTGATTCTAAGAAGAAAATCATTTATGAAGTATTGGGTGAGCTTCTCTTGGAATACTAATTCTGTGTGGTTCTCTATAGGAGAATGTCATGGTCTATTAGAAGCAGCATAGATGACAGCAGTTTCACTTCATCTACTTCAAATGAAAATAACGGAAGGACCCGCCTAATTAGGGTGATTCAAGATTTTCTTACCAAGTTAGGTGCTAAAATCCAGAACGTACGGAAGAATCTCCCAATGAAACTTATTTGTTTCTTGATTGGATTTTACTGTGCAACTGCTTTCGCCACTGTGATTGGACAAACAGGTGACTGGGATATTCTATCTGCTGCCTTGGCTGTGGCTGTCGTGGAAGGGATTGGGGCTCTCATGTATGGGGCTTCTCTTCCTCTAACTAGCAAGGGTCGGAGCCTAATCTCCTTGTTTAATTATTGGAAGGCTGGCTTAACGTTGGGACTCTTCTTGGATTCATTTAAATATTAACAGTGTTGCTCTATCTGCTTCATCATTCATTCAGAAATTCTTCTGAATCGTTACCTTTGTGCATTTACTAATTGGCTTTTAGAAGCTTTTTTCAGTCTTCAGAGATTCATATAGTATATGTTGGTATACATTAGAGCTACACTTCATTGGACATAAAGAAAAACGTGTCCTTTTCCAAGCCAGTGCTCTTGTTTGTTTATTTTTATTTGTGGTCAAAGTACCAATGGCTATGGCTTGTGAACTCTGAAGGACACATTCATTCAACGGTCACTTCAATTGTTCAAGTTCTGTTGATTTATAGAAGGTACTCCTTCAGCAGTAAATCACTCCTTCATCCCCTTACTGATATCATTGGATTGCTAGATGTCAGATTCTGAGAAACCGGAGTGTAGTGAGATCCCCCATGTTTGCCTGGTATTGACTAGTGTAAATGGAAGACAAGGGCATATGTTGATGTGAAATAGTGAATCCATTTGTGATAAATATGTTATTGCTCTGCAACAGGAAGAGTATGAATCTCTGAAACCGCAAGGGAATCTAACCGCAGCCAAGCTAGTTCAGTCAAACTTGATATTGACAATCGATAATGTGATGCTGAAAGTATTTTGCAATGACGAGAAGATATTTCATTTGTTAAGGAATTATTTTGGAGTTAGAGAGGTTGCTTTAGCCCCAAGTCTCAAAGCACCCTGCAATTAGTCTATACTGATCAACAAGGTATATCTTTTGCAATCTGAGCTTCAATAAACTTTGAATCTTGTGCTGTCTGCTGATCACTTGGGTCCACAGAAAATATTCATGAGGCAACCTGGGTCCTCCTATGTTGCATATATCATGGATTAGAAGTACTATGCGTCCACCATTGTGTCACTGATTCTTTAACTGACCTCCAGATTCATTCAAGAATTGCGGGCAATGCCATTTATTGGCCTATTTGTTTCTCTATATTATCTTTCTGCTGAAAGATCTCATATGATGTGCATCAGTGTGACTGATACTTGAAAACCAAGATTGCCAGGCTCATTCTAGAATTGCACAGGCAATGCCACTTATGGGGAGCTGATGGTGTGTCTATCTTCTGCTGAAGATTCTGCTCTAAAACTATCCATCATGTGCATACTAATGTTGCATGCTATCCTAAAGATAGAGAAGCATTAAGTGTTTTTGGAGTAGATTTTTTTTCTTCCCCTTTGGTGTGAGCCCATGACCTCCCTGAGTCACTTTGCGCTAAAGTCTAATCTCTATCGGGCTGGGATCATGTTAGAAAAGCCTTGTGTGTGTTTTCATAAGTTGTTTATACATATTGCTTTAAATTATCATAATACTTTTAGGATAAAATTATGCAAAAGTATCATGAGATGTTGGATTAAGATCCATTATTGTGGTAAAAGTGGCATGGTTTGCATAAAACTAACTAAAAAGGGCCGATAAATCTGAATTCATAAAAACGGTTCTTTTGGTTATATTTAAGAATTTTCACTTCTTGCTCGATAACCAGTTTGAAGTTATTTAAGTAACAAAAGCAAAATTAAGTTTATTGGCTCACTTACAAATTAACAAGCATAAACCAAATAGGTGATAAATTTAAAGGGCCAATAATTATTTGGCCCTATAATCATTGCATTCTTAAAAAAAACTGTGTTTTTTACTTTTTTTGGTTAAAGATAATGATGCATGTGTCATGAATGGGGCTGCTTTATACAGACAAAAAGTAACCACAAACAAACTAAAGTGTTCTAACTTTTATATAAAAGTCTTAGTATTAAATTATAATAACGGCCCTTGGTATATGTTATTAATTCAACCGTGGTATAAGATATTACTCCAGTTTTCTAGTTTCACTCACTTAGGAAGGTACTTAGATAGGTAATTCTAATCCTCCCCATTCTAAATCTCTCCTCCAAAATTAGGGGAATTTGGAGAGAAAGAGTAATATTTTCATTTATATTGACTAACATGTCTATAATCTTTTCTAATATGCCTAACTTTGTCTCCATTTTAAATTTATGTTATATATTATTAGTATCATATAATGTTATATTTTTTTTTTTACTCTGCAAATTTTTGTCTTGCCGGGCTCTGCAAATTTTTCACCTAAAATCCTCACTCCAATAGTCCTAGTGTCTCTAATATGTGAACCAACTAATTTTTTCTCTACTGGCCCATATTATTTTTAAAAATATCATAATAGAGTATTGGTAATTTTGTATGCCTATATATATTATAAATATGAGAATATCGTAGAATATCACAATTAACCATCCATATTGATTAATTGCGCTTCAACGGGGTAAATATAAATCCTAATCCAACTATAAATAAAAACCATTATTATTGATATATTACTATGCTAAAAGTATTATATAATTTTATGGCCCAGAAAATAGTCCACTTGTTGCACTGTTGCATCATATGAGTGCAGCAGATTATTGATATATATTGACGACTTTATAGATATTTTTAACAAAAAATAAATTAATACACATGTATTAAAAGTTGCAGTTAAAGGTTTTATAATACATGATAAACATACCCTTAAGGCATCGTTTGGTTTGAGGTATTTTGAGGAGAGGGATGGGGTAGGGGTTAGCATATTTGGTTGGAAAAAATGAAAGAGAGAGGAAGAAATTTTATCTTTTAGTGATCCCCTCCCCTCTTTCTACACCCTCCAAATGTGGGGGTTTTTTTTGGAGGGGTGTGAAATATTATGTCTCATTTTAATTAAAACGCCTATACAATTTTTTTGTTATCCCAATTTTACCTATCTAATTATAAAACCCCTATAATTGTTACTTGGATTAGCCAAAAAAATATTAAAAAAAATCTATCAAATAAAATTCATATAATCAAATCCTATCTTTCTAGAATATTAAACAAGCACAAAATCAAATTAAATCTAAATTTGAACTTAATATCAAAACAGTTTAATAAGTTTCCAATTGTAAACATTTTTAATTGCGAACATATAGTTTATCTTTTTCCTAACCTTAACTTTACTAAAATAAAACTCATATGATTTTAAAACAATTGTTACTCGGATTAGCTAAACAAATAAAAAAAGATATATAATGAAAATCTATATAATCAAATCTTATTTTTCTAAAATATTAAAAAGGAAAAACACGCATAGATAATCAAATCAAATAAGAATTTGAACTCATATCAAAACGCTTTAATAAGTTTCCAATCATATTTGCCAATATATCATCTATCTTTCACCTAGCTTTCTACCTTTTCGTATAAGTTCAGAGCTCTTCCTTCTAGATTCTTCACACCCTCCCCCCAATCTCCTATTTATTCTGTATTTTTATATATACTTGTTCATTATTATACCGGGATTATCTTCGTTATCCTAGGATTATAATTTGATTTAGGATTTATATTCAAATTCAAATTTAAAAAACATAATAAATTTGATGATTTAATATATTACAATTAATAAAAATCATCATTTCAAATGTATAAAAGGTTTTTTTATCATATATGAGTGATGTAACATATTTTTTTACCATTTATAACTTAAGAAATAATAACTTTAATATCTAAATAAAACATTAAAGGCATATTTATCAATATTTAATTAGCTTACATAAATTCCCCTCCTCTACCAAACAAGAAACTTGTGTCACCCTTATGTATCAAAAACAGAAACTTGTGTTACCCTTCCCTTCCATCTAACCAAACAAAGTTCATAACCTCTTTGCCTCCTCCTTCCACCTCTTTTCATTTAACCTACCCACCCGTCCCCTCCATTGAACTAAACAAGGTCTAAGAGATTAAAGAAATGCCACACTTCTCTCCCTTTAGGGGAGAGGTCCCAGCTTCAACCCTAAATGGTTTTGTGTTGTGTATGTGCTAATATATGTGTGTTTGTCATTTAATCCTGTCAAAAAAAAAAATTAAAGAAATATTGACAAGATGGCACAACAAATAAAACCCTCCACAAAGGGATCAAGTGGTGTCGCTGGTTTCCTCTTATTTTCCATCAGTTATGGGTAAGTCGAAATAAGAGAATAATGAATAGATCAAACCATCCTCTATTATTGCATAGTGACGTGCATGTCTAGAATGGGGATGTGAACAATTATTAAAGTAGCTTAACCCTAGTGTGAATTTGGGTTTATGGAGGCCAACAAATATGTGATATCTAAAAGTTAACATTGACAGTGCTTATGATAGGAATGGAGCTTGGGTAGCCTGTAGAGGGATTATGAGGGATCATAGAGGAAATGTAATGGGGGGTTTCTTGTTTCATATTGAGACAGGATGTGCTTTTCAAGCGGAGGTATGGAGTGTGTAACTTGGCATGAAGACGGCAATGGGATTATGGTGCAAGACATATTGTGATGGAGTCTGATTGTCTAAAACTTATAGAACAATTGGAAAGTAGAGGGATTAGTGGGGATATGGAGGGTAATATTCTGGAGGAGATATATGGCATGTTGGATCATGATTGAGAATTACAATTCTCGTAGTGCAGAAGGGAAGCGAATGTGGTTGCTGATTGTTTGGCAAAGTATACTTTGGATTTAGGTGTGGGGTAGTCAATTTCTTGACTTCACCATATTTCATTATGGACCATGTTGCAGGGGATAAGCTAAGGGCTAGCACGTGATCGTACCTTGTACTGATTTCAATCAATAAATAAATAAAACCCTCCACATAAAATTCAACAACCAAGTTGGCCTAGTTTATAATTCCTGTTTAATAATTACTCCATCTATTTTTTTTATAAGACACGAATTAATAAGTATTCTTGATCATTTTTTAAGGCATTTGCTTATTTAAAAATAATATTAAGTACTTTTTTTTCAATGTTTACCTATATTTAATGACGGTAATGGGAACTAGTAACAATTAAGATAATATTAAATTTTAATGTAATTAGTAAAGGTAATATTAAAAATTATTTATATCTTACTACCTTTTTAATACTCTTAATTGTTTTTATTTTTTTTTAAATTATTAATTGATGACTTATAATAAAAATTAGAGGAAATACAAGTTGACTACACTAAACAACCCTTTTTTTTAAATATCTATGGTCCATAAAATTCTTACAAGAAGTTATTTGAAAAACATTTAAAAAATTAGGGTTAATATAACTTTTAGTTCCTCAAGTTTGACCCAATTTTAGTTTTGGTCCCTCAAATTTGAAATAAGTGATTTTGATACTTCAAGTTTTCTCTATTTATAACATTTGGTCTCTCAAGTTTTGAACAGGTGGTTTTAGTCCTTCAAGTTTACTATGTTCATAACAATTGGTCCCTCAAATTTGAAAAAGACTTGTTAATACTATTAAATAACTTATGTGGTATATTTATTAGGACAGTTGACATATTTTTTTAAATTGGCCGTTAGCTTAAAACAGTTTACTATACTCATAAATCATTATAACGCTATATTTACTGACTCACCATTAAATAACTCGGGTCCTCAACTATCCTAATAAACATACCACATAAGCAATTTTATAGTATAAACAAGTTCTTTTCAAACTTGAGGGCCAATTGCTATGAACAGAATAAACTTGAGGGACTAAAACCACCTGTTTTAACTTGAGGGACTAACTATTATGAACAAAATAAACTTAAAGAACTAAAATCACCTATTTTAAATTTAAGGGACCAAAATCAAAATTACATTAAATTAAAAAGATAAAAGTTATATTAACCCAAAAAATTAACCTAACGAACAGCATATGAAACTTACACGATTTTTCTTAAAGCGCAAAAACAATAAATGACGCCAGAAAATAATATGATAGGTTCGTCAGAAAAGAAAATAGGCGTAGGATGGATACTGAAAATAGGGAAAATAAAATTACAAAAAACCATAAAAATAAAACTCAGCGTCAGGGGCATTGGACTAGGAATTATAGTCCACTCAATTGGTTGGACAGAAAGTCGCTTTTACAAGCCAGCTGATTGTTTGACTTCAATTATGAGTCATCACAGCAGAATGATGAAAGGGCTCTTCTGGGTCCTACTCAACGCATACACAATCTTTCTGCTAGTATATACTAGTATTACTTTCCTATCTGCTAATTATAATAGTTTAAAAAAATAATAAATTTTGTATTTTAAAATAATATAATTAATTTTTTTAAGACCTTCAAAACAATTAACTGATCTTATTGCCATATTATTTAATAAGACTCAATATGAAATTTACGAAAGAAAAGAAATCTATTTTTGTTAAACGTGGATAACATAAAAACAATAAAAAAAAATATCATTTAAACTTTAAAATATTCTGAGTCATTTTTTTGGTCAATTGCTAGTTAATACATATGCTCTTGTAAATAATAAGATTGGTTTGAGATTTTAGAGTTCAAAAAGTGTTTCTTTATCAGTTTTTATATAAAAAAACTTATATTTACTAAATAAAAATAGAATTGATCACAATTTGGATTTTTTTTTGGGAGTCATTGTCCTTACTTCATGTTTGTTATGGTTGAGTACAATATACTTAAGTAAAAAAAAAAGACTTAATTTATTTTAAATAAAAATGAGCGTCATTGAGTTGGAAGAAAATAATTGAATACAAGTATTTTTCTTAAAAAATTAAGACACCATAAAAAATTATGTGCTATATATTATAAAAGGGATAGAAATTTAAAAAAATTATTTATTACTCTATAAGAGTATTGAACCACGAAGGATGTATTAGATTATTACTTTTTATGCAAAAACACAAACTTCTATTTATGCCATAATATTGTAGAATATAAAGCTTTCTAATAATGTACATACAAAATGATTTACTCTCTTTGGTCCTAATTATAAGGGTATTTTAAATAATTTTAGAAAAGTCTTAAAAAAGTTAATTATATTACGTTAAGATATTAAAATTTATTGTTTTTTTTAAAAATTATGTTGTTTGACTTATGATCTATTATATAATATAATAAAATAGAATATATGATATGATTAAATAATGTAATTAGCTTTTTAAAATTTTTTCTAAGAGTTTTTAAAAAGTCCTTATAATTAGGACACAGTGAGTATTAGATATTAAATATCAACTAATTACATACGAAGGCGAAAAAAAAAAAACTATTTACATGCAAAATTTGTAGTACATGGAACTCGTGTTAAATGACATGATAAAGGGGAAAAAAAGATGGGCCTCGATGCCCCAAATCAGATCGTTATTAAAATAAAAAAGAAGTTGACTTTGGAGGCTACAATGACGAGACGATCCGGTTTCTCTACGTTGCACGGTGTAGAGTACTACAATTTCTTTTCCCCTAAAATCTAATCTGAGCTGTAAATATGATCCAACGGCAACCAATTTATTAAAGTCAAACCCGTTGATACATATTAATATCAGCGATCTACCGTCCACCAACCCATATGCTTCTTCACTTCGTTTCAGTCGGCTTCCGTTGTTCTTCCACGAGAGGATGCCGTTATGTTCTTCAACCCTCCTCAATCCTCATTTCACCGTTCTGTGCTTTTCCGATTTTCTTCTCTTCTCCGTGGTGCTCCTCCGTTGTACATCCTCTGCAGTCTCTGTTCTCTGTTTCTTCTTCGCCATTCTTCTCCAGTGACGAAGAGTGCTGTGATGGGAGTAATCGCAAGTTTAGGTGAAATCTCCGGTGCCGAACTCGGCGGGTTTGTTGATCTTTGATGGATTGTCGAACTCGGTGAGTTCTTCTTCTTCTTCTTTCCAGGCTGTTGTTGATGGGATTAATCGAAGAGTTTGATCCCTGGAGAAATCCAAATAACCATTGTTTACGATCGGCTTCCGGACTCCTCCTTTTCTGTTTCAGGAGTCAAGGTTCTGTAATTAAATTTGTTTCACATGGGCTAAAGCCTCCTGCTGGCATTGTTTGAACTCTTTGGTCCACTCCCTCACTGGAGGCTATCATGCATTTTTCACTATGGAAGCCCATTACTCACTGCGCTGCTCTGCTTCTGGACAAAAAGAGCAGACAAAAGGATGAATCTACGGCTGAAATTAGGAGAAGCCAGTCAATTCTCCGGAAATTGCAAGAGAACAAGCTCCGGGAAGCACTTGAAGAAGCTTCGGAAGATGGGTCCCTCGTCAAATCTCAAGATATGGAACCCGAATCGCCTGCCAATATGGATGAAAGCGTTGGGAGATCTCGGTCACTTGCCAGGCTTCACGCTCAGCGTGAATTTCTACGAGCCACTGCACTTGCCGCCGAGCGCATTTTTGAGTCTGAGGAAGAAATTCCTACTCTCCAAGAAGCCTTCAACAAATTCCTTACAATGTACCCCAAATACCAGTCGTCGGAGAAGATCGATCAGCTGAGGTCGGATGAATATTCGCACTTGTCCCCAAAGGTATGCCTTGATTACTGTGGATTTGGACTCTTCTCTTTCGTTCAGACCATTCACTACTGGGAGTCCTCTACATTTAGTTTGTCTGAGATAACTGCAAATTTGAGTAACCATGCACTTTATGGTGGTGCTGAAAAGGGAACCGTGGAACATGATATAAAGACGAGAATCATGGATTACTTGAACATACCTGAGAATGAGTATGGCCTTGTGTTTACTGTTAGTAGAGGATCGGCTTTTAAATTGTTGGCTGAATCCTACCCTTTCCAAACAAACAAAAAATTGCTGACCATGTTCGACCATGAGAGCCAGTCTGTGACTTGGATGGCTCAGTATGCCAGGGAGAAGGGTGCTAAGGTGTACAGTGCATGGTTTAGATGGCCAACCCTTAAACCCTGTTCCACTGATTTGAAAAAACAGATATCAAGCAAGAAGAGGAGGAAGAAGGATTGCATGACTGGTCTATTTGTGTTCCCTGTTCAGTCTAGAGTAACTGGGGCTAAGTATTCTTACCAGTGGATGGCACTGGCCCAGCAGAACAATTGGCATGTCTGTCTTGATGCAGGATCGTTGGGTCCCAAGGACATGGATTCCCTTGGCTTGTCTCTATTCCGTCCTGATTTTATAATCACATCCTTTTACAGGGTGTTCGGGTATGATCCCACAGGATTTGGATGTCTTCTGATCAAGAAATCAGTTATGGCAAGCCTTCAAAATCAGTCGGGGAGTACTGGCTCTGGAATGGTGAAGATCACTCCTGAATTTCCTTTGTATTTGAGTGACTCTGTTGATGGTTTAGACAAATTGACTGAGATTGAAGATGATGACGTTGCTGGGACTGGTGATAAAACTGCTGAAACTCGTCAGGGATCACAGTTGCCTGCCTTTTCTGGAGTATATACGTTGTCTCAGGTCCAAGAAGTATTTGAGACTGAAATGGATCAGGATAGTTCTGAAAGAGATGGAACTAGCACCATATTTGAAGAAACTGAGAGTATTTCTGTTGGGGAGTTGATGAAGAGCCCTGTCTTCAGTGAAGATGGGTCATCGGACAACTCTTATTGGATTGATTTGGGACAGAGTCCATTGGGATCTGACCACACAGGCCAATTGAATCAGAAGATAGCTTCTCCTCTTCCATCCTTTTGGTTCAATGGAAAGAGGAATCAAAAGCGACATTCTCCTAAGCCAACTTCCAAAATGTATGGTAGTCCCATGTATGACAAAGATGTAAATCGTGGGCTGCATGATGAGCATCATGTACTTTCATTTGATGCAGCTGTGCTATCGGTGTCACATGAACTAGACCATGTAAAAGAGGTCCCTGACGGGGATCATACCACTGAAGTGAGAGACTTTTCAAGAAATGGTAATGGGTCTGCCAATCGTTTGTATGTGAAAGAGATTGAGGAAAAACCTGGAACAAGCAAAGCAATACATGCTGAATCTGCTACAAATGGTGCTTTAAAAGCATCTCGGCTTAATAATTCAAATTCCGTTGCTCAGCATCATAGCTTTGAAAATGGCTGTACATCTGGAATAGTGTCTGAGATTAAAGAGAGTGCCATAAGAAGGGAAACTGAAGGCGAATTTAGGTTGTTGGATAGAAGGGATGGGAATCGATATGGCGGTGGTAGGTTTTTTGGTTTGGAAGAGAATGGATCCAGTAACAAGGGGAGAAGAGTGTCATTTACCTTGGAGGACAGTTGTAAAGAGTATGTCAGCCCTGTATTGGAATCAGGGGATATATGTGCCAATAGCTTAGATGATGAAGAGTACACTAGTGATGGGGAGTATGGCGATGGACAGGATTGGGTTAGGAGGGAGCCAGATATAATATGCAGGCACCTTGATCATATCAATTCACTTGGTCTTAATAGAACCACCCTTAGACTTCGGTTTTTGATAAATTGGCTAGTTACCTCTTTGCTGCAACTGAAGTTGCCATGCGCTGATGGGCAAGATAAAGTAAATCTTGTCCACATCTATGGTCCAAAAATTAAATATGAAAGAGGTGCTGCCATTGCGTTTAATGTGAGGGACATAAGGCAGGGGCTAATTAATCCAGAGATTGTTCAAAAGCTGGCTGAAAAGGAAGGAATCTCTCTCGGCATTGGTTTCCTCAGTCACATACGGATTCTTGATAGCTTGAGACATAATCGTGGGCCTCCAAATCATGAAGATACATCTCTTTGCAAGCCAATGGAGAACGGTCGTCGTGACAGAAAAGGTGGCTTTGTAAGGCTTGAAGTTGTCACAGCTTCTCTGGGATTTCTGACAAATTTTGAGGATGTGTATAAACTGTGGGCTTTTGTCGCCAAGTTTCTTAACCCTGCATTTATCCGAGAAGATAGTCTTCCTACTGTTCAAGAAGGTTCTGAGATGTAGGATCATGTAAAAGTATCTGCAGTTAATTTTATTCAATTTTGGAAACTGGACATGTAAAAAATATTATTTCTGAGTAGTTGCCAATAAGGGCACCTGCCAAAATCTGCCAAAGAATGGATTGAGGTTACTTTGCCTGCTACCAGATAGACAAGTGGGTGAACTTGTTAATTCATGTCTCCCATTGCTTACATATTTTAGTTTCCTCTTCAAACTTCTTTTGTAGATTCGGCTTTAGAGATTTGTTACTTTTAGGAAGTCAATGTGATTGACTCTGATTGCATGGGTGGAACTTCTATCGGCATATATTTTTCTTTAGTTGCATACAAAAGGATTTGCAACTGCTGTATAAAGCTAGAGCTCATCTTATGTTGTCTTTGAGACCATTATGATCCAACAACTGTGTTGACTTTGATAATTTTGCATGTTATAATTGAAAGTTAAATTCAACTGAGATGTGAGAACTGAACACACCTTAATTGCATTTTGGACTTTCTTTTTTGCATCTAACAAATGTGTCTGTCATTATTTTGATGAGGCTGGTAATTAATAGGTAGCATTTTATGTAAGATCTTGAACTGATTGGATTCGCAGGCAGATTACATTTATTTTGATGTTAGAGACCAATAAATCCTAATGTTATCCATGAAATCTAAGGAAGGATTCATTTTATTTGTTGATCTTCAATTTTAGTAGCTGTTCGGCTGTTCCTTGTAGATCATTGTCTTTTGCTTTCTTTTCCCCTCTGGTTTTGGGTGTGTCCACATTGCCTGAATGTGACATGATTTAGTTAATTTGAAGTAGGCTCCAAGAATTATGAATCTGTGAAAAATGAAGAGTTGTGATGTAAGCAGTTTCAAAGGCAGTCATATTACGCCAATAACACAAGAAGCTTCAGGGTAATATGGAGAAGAGATGGCAATGTGGTGGCTTTTTCATTTTATGTCCTCCATAATGAAATGAGAGGAAGAAGATGACGAGGATGAGAGAGAGCAAGAATAGAAAGAAAATGATACATGTTAGAAAAGATAAAGAAGATCCTCATTTCATCGTTTTGAATGAAGTTAGTGCGTGTTTGGCGTACCATTTGTTAGCACATAAATTAAGTTTGTTGGAACCTTTCCTTTTGTTTGGGGAAATTAATGTTTTTTTTTAATTCTATTATCTTACCTCAGACTCAAAGTGAACCTTTTTTTGTCCATGAGTCTTGAGATGATTATCCACATCCCAAACTGCCCTCGGCATATAATTTTAGTTATTGTGCTCCACGTGCTATCCATCTCCAGTAAACCTCCTCTTATAAATTCAAATTAATAACACTTCAAGTTGATTAAATATTCGTATAAACTCAAACGAAAATTTTAACCATTTTAAATAATTATAGTAGTCCCTGAGCTCTGCATTTGCTTTATATATAAAAATGTTGATTTTTGAAGGTATCTTCTCCCATTTATAATTCTTTTCTTCATAGTGTGAATAAGGAAGGTACTTTGGCTCTGGATTCACACAACAGAGCAAGCAAAATATATAGCCAAAACCTAAAATCAATATGAATTACAAAACCAACGTGTATTTGTTTCAAAATGGACAAAAGCTTACAATGAGGCAAAGAATATACTTTGGAATTCCTCCTGTGAGAGGTAACCGAAATTTGCTTTCTCTTCCCTCACAAGATTAGAATAGTTTGTAACATTTTATCACAAGATGAAACTAAACAAAGCATTAAAGGAAAACCTTTCAAACGAATAAATGCCAAAAGCTATGGAGGAAGCAATAAGAAATCTTGAGTTCACAAAATACTTCTGCATCCAAGGTGTTATTTCAGGTGTTTCTGCATCCCCAAAATATTGCAACCTCTAACTCTGCCTTAAGCCAAAATCTTAGTGGCTCACATATATTGTCATCCTCTTTGGCCTCAGAGATCTCTGTTCTTAACTACCAATGGCAAAGAAAAAGAAGCTATTTCCATTTCGATTCCGTTGGTTTTCAGCACCATCAGCTCCCGCACCACGTCCAATTAGTCCTCCAAAAGATGAATCAAAGTCCCAAGAGCAAGCAGACACGACCATTCTCATCGATGGGTCGCCTGAGAAAGCCCCGGCACGAGCTCATACTCAGGATATCCCAATAGGTGATCCTCTACAAGAGACACCATCACATTCATTTCAGCCAGAGAAACCATTTTCAGTGACCAATGGATCTACAGGGTTTTCCCAGACAACATCTGAATCATTGGCTTCCGTGTCCTCTCTCTCAACTCCTCAAACTCGGCCACCACCACCAGCTCAACAAGAAAAGGAAAAGATGGCAGTGACCCGGCAAGAGCCAAAACCAGTGATGTCGCCATTAAAAACCATACCCAAATCTCAAGAACCAACCCAGCCAAAGATCTCTCCTCATGTCTCTGAGCCAATTCCACATATAAAGGAGTCACCTTTTAGAGCCATCTCCAAGTCTCAAGACCAGACTCAACCAGAAGTATCGTCCCATGTGTTTGATAAGTCAGTTCCACAGCCACAGGCAGAGTCTCATGTGCTTGAGTCAATACCACAGTCAAAAGAATCACCTTCCAAAACCATCCCCAGGTCTCAAGAAATAACCCAATTAGAGTCCTCTCCTCATAAGTTTGAGACAGTGCCACATATGAAGGATTCACCTTTGAGAACCACCCTTGAGTCTCAAGACCAGACTCAACCAGAAACATCTTCCCATGTGTCTGAGTCAGTTCCAAAACCCAAGACAACTCATGTGTTTGAGTCAAAGCCACAATCAAAAGAATCACCATCCAAAACCATCCCCAAGTCTCAAGAAATAACCCAATTGAAGGCCTCTCCTCGTGTGTCTGAATCAGTTCCACAGATGGAGGAGTCCCCTTTTAAAACCACCCCTATGTCCCAAGATGTAACCCAACAAGAAACATCTTCCCATGTGTCTGAGTTAGTTCCACAGCCTAAGACACAGTCTCGTGTGTTTGAGTCAAAGCCACAAGCAAAAGAGTCACCATCTAAAACCATCCCCAAGTCTCAAGAAATAACCAAATCAGAGACACCTTCTCAATTGCATGAGTCAGTGCCACAACTGAAGGAGTCACCATCAAAAACCAGTCCTGAATCTAAAGAACAAACCCAATTAAGGATCTCTTCCCATGAGTCTGTGCAAAAGACAGAAGTAAAAGAGTCTCCGTTGAAAACTAGCCCTCATGTGTCCAAGCCAATGCCACAACAAAAAATGTCACCATTGAAAATCGTCTCCGTACCAGACGATCCAATCCAAACAAAGACCTCTCCTCAACATAAGAGGATGTCCTTTGAGTCAGGAACACAAACTACAGAGTCATCTAGCAAGGCCATCATTAGAGCAAAAAGGAAGAAGCAGGACACACGAGAGAGTATTGAGAGTAAAGTCAAGTCTGCCTCCAATTCTGGTGATAGCTCAATATACACGGTGACCAAGAATGTGTCCACCCCTTCCCATCCAGAAGTTATTTCACCCATTGGAGAAAATACTCCCCTGAAAGAAGGAATCAAGGAGAATGTCTTGAAGTTTGTTCAAAATCTAGCAATGGGGCAGCCTGCAGACACCATGGAAGACAAATCTGTTGGTGCGATTACTCTGACTGGCGAAAACAGAGGAGCAACCATGCTTATGGGCTCAGGGTCAACTAAGAAGGAAGGGTCACTTCACATAAACCAAGACTATGGGACGGATTCGCAGGGGAGCCCTGAGGTGACCTCCGAGTCGGATAGAGAGGAAGGGTCTGGCAATAGTTCGATTGAACCAGATGAAGTGGGTAATGCGTATGTCAATAGTAATATACAGAGTATCAATAACTCGCTGATGTTTCAAGGTTCTGTCACCGAAAAAGACCCTGGAGTTCAATTGATTGTTCCCCGAAGGCCAGGAGAGTCCATCAAGTCTGTTGATGAAGATTCAAAGGGATGAAAATATCAAGACCCTATGACAAATTTAGTACATCATTTATTTCACACCCATAATATACTGCATAGGACTTGGGATATAGGTGTAAATATATTTATACCTAATAAAGAAAAATCCCCTTCAAACTTGAAAGTTGCGAGATATCAACCTCTGCCCAGCCCTTTCACAGTTTCACCCATATTGCTATTCGTTATTATATTTCAAATTTAAGTAAAGCAGGTTCTATTACAAAATGGATTATACAACGTGTCATTTTGCAAATTACATTACTCGGAAGAATATATTTTTTTCACACGATTAGCTACAAGATGCATGGAGAGATTGATTACTCAAAACTTGCCAATTAAACACCAAGCCTAACAGCAGGGTCAAGAAAAATTACTACTGTAAATAAAGGCACTCACTGGGGCAAGAGTTGTAACCCAACTGCTTTCTTTCTTTTTTCAGATTTTCTTTTTCTTTTCAAGAATATATGTACATGTATAGGAAGGGAGGTGTATAATGAAGTTAGCCCTTCATGAGACAAGGCATGTGATCACTCGCAAGCAGGTTTCGTATCAAAGCTGCTCAAGCAGATTGCAAAAGCTTGAAACGCAGAGAGGGGGTAACGGTAATCCATGGTGAAAATGTCCTTTCCAATCTTCCCAAATTGTAGTATTACTCTATCTTGCTCTGCCGCTGAAACATTTTGTTGAGGTTCTGCAGCTGCAACAAGCTGGAAGTTCTTCACAGAGGCCACTGTAACACGTCCCTTGAAATTCAAGCACCAACACTGCAGTTGTTCATGCCATCGTGGAGCTTTATTTTTCAAAATCAGTGGCTCCCCTGCATTGTGGCTCGATTCTGGGGGCTTGCTGTCACTATTTGAGTCAAACTCAACTCCTGGCTTTTTGCCTTTTGATGAGAGAGAGGTAGATAAATGATCATCAAGGCCATAAGTAAACTTCAAAGGGGTAGGAGCAGTGCCCCCTTCTTGGATGGCAGATATGGGAATAGAATGCATCGTACACCGCATTCTCCTTGGACCTCTTGTGCGGAGAACATTGAGCTCATAAGATATGGTGGCCACATTACTCTTTGCAGCAGCAGCAGTCCCCCTTGGAAGAACCTGCTTTGAATGTATTCTTGGCTGCAATTTACCATTCAATGGAAGGGAAGAGTCGATCGGAAGCTGACTATCCAAGATCATGAACTTGGTGCCTAGAAAATTAGACCTGTTCATTTCTTACAGATCAGTTTGACAATAAAAGAATGTACTAGCCAACAAGACAAGACCTTGCAGAGGTGTGACTAACCTCAGCTTTCCAACATAAGTATTGTTTGCTTTAGAAAAATCATCTGCGACCAAGGATATCAAAAATTCTGAACATGTTGTCCTTCTAATCTTCTTTGCCGCCAGTAGAAGTTTGCTCATGTCCCCAGAGAGAGCTACATAACAATAGAGATAATAAAATTCGGTTAAACATACCCCAGTAGTAACTAAGCATAAAATAATAAATGTTTCAGTTCCAAAGAACTAGAGAGAATTTCTCCAAAAGAAAAGCTCAAGTGAGACATGGAAATAAAAGATTTATTGAAGTTTGCATAGAAAATCTGGTCATCATAACAGCTTCCACAGTTACATATGACCAAACAACATAATTCATCAAACAAAGTACTTAACAGAAGGAAACTTCAGAGAGAAAAAATATTGTTTCAAGAAAAATGTTTTGTTCTTTTGCCCTGAACTGCCCAATCATGGAATAAAAATAAGAGTCTTTGCTTATAATGGTTTTACTAACATAGGCAAAATTGCATGCTTTCTTAAATTATATGATCAAAAGACTTTGCTCACGTAGGTGATTGCAACAAAGTAATGATTAGTCTTTTCAACACGTTCAACACCGATGTTTAAATTCAAAAATAAACCTTCAACTCTTCACAACAGCAATATGAAGCGACACTGACAAATAAGCTATGAGAGATCATCCATGTTACCTGGGCTCAGTCCAAGATATAAACGATATTTTGAAGTCGCCCTTTCTCTCTTTATAAAACACTGAATTGGAGTCTCTCTTGGACCAGGCTAACAGACAGAGAAGCGTCAACACATTTTATTAGGGCTGAATCAAAAATTAGTAAAATGTTCCTCTGAATTTAAGATGGGTAAGTGCCTACTTAAATTGCAATAGGTGCTATTACCTGCTTCAGCGATATGGGAAATGTAAGCCAGCCACACTGTTCTAGTGTCTTTACCACCTCCTCTGTTATTCTTCTCCATGACCTACAAACTGAGGCACAGGCTACAACTGCCCTCCGGGCAGGCCAGCAAGTCTCAATTGCTTCCACCCTTTGAATTATGTCTAATAATAATTCAGGTGGCAGGTTAGCCCAGCGGCTGTGCTCACTCACTAACAAAGATGATGATGCTGGTGAGGGCAATTCAGGTGCAATAAGAGATTTTCCACGGCAATAATTGCGCGTGCCATCAATCCCTCTTCTAGATATATTACCCATGCCATCTCGAATTCCCCTCAGCTCACGAACAAAATCTCTGAATGGCATTATGACTGGACTAATACTGCAATAAATTGTATCACGTCTGTGAACAAAAATAGAAGAAAAGAGAAAAATTTGGTGAGCTTACAGAGCTTCAGTACATATCTATAATAGTTCAGTGGATCTACCACCGATGAAGCAAATCACTACTTGATTATGGATTGTTATTAAGTAACTCCGTTGACATAGTTCAAATTAAAAAGAAAGAACAATTCCGGGATATCAAGGAAAAAATAGTTTGAAATTAGTCAGGAAAGAAATTTTAAAGGAAGTTAAGAGCTAACAACGATACCCAGTATAGAAGTGTTCTAAGTCAGTGTAACATTATTATCAAGAGAACTCTCTGTTATTTTGGCTCAAAAGGCAATACCGTATCATTTACAAGTCCATGCGTTGTGCACCTAACCAGCTTTTCAATCCATGAAAAATGCCAAGTGTAAGATGATGGCGAGTGAACACATGGGAGAGTAAAATTTAAAGGAAAATTGGGACTCAATTCGAATCCTAGATCCAAAATCTTTGGCACTTGAATTGGAGGCACAAATGAAATAGAAAGCTAGATAGAGAAGAAAAGTGAGGAGGCTCAAGAATTGAGGCGGAAATTCGTGTACAGAGAGACAAATGCTTAGAAATTTACAATATTTCAGAGAATGCTTCCAAAAACCGAACCACTTACCGAAACCAATGTCTAGGAGAAATCAAAAGGCTAGAGGAAGAGTGGGGGACTCTCGAGTATTCAGTATACTAAAACTTCGTAGCAAAAGCTTCCAACAAACAAACAAACGTCCTATAATATTATATAGACCTGCCCTGTTGAATTGGATTTAATTATGGTAACTACTTCACCCGTTGTGCTTGATACAATCCCACTGAACTCTCAACTTTAAGTATTGTAAATCAACTCTAAGTTCTTTTTTTCTTTTTGGGGGGAATCAGAGATGAAGCAAGAAAGATGAGAGCTCGACCTATTTCATAGAACACGATAGAAGTATATGCAAATCCCTTAGTAATGTTCGTTCAAATAATAATAAGAAATCAATTCATCCGAAGTATCTAAGAGCGCTAATAAACTTATTCAAGAAAAAAGCCAAATGGATTAGGTAGGGCTGAGAGCGAGAAAGAAGGTAAAAGCAGGGAAAAATCAGAGAAAGCTATTAATAATCATAACATACGCAAATATATCAAAGTAATCTCACCGTTCAACGAAGATAGAGCCGAGAGAGGTCCGTGTGGTCAGATGGAGAGCATTGAAGTGAAGAAATCGGCAATGAAAGTTGCAAAGATGAAGCAGATCCCATGAATGTGAGCAGACCTAATCTTTAGTAAAGCCGCCCTGGATTTGGGGTCCCGTAATGTATCAGAAAGGACAAGTTTTTGAAGGAGTAGAAAAGAAGGTGTAACAAATTTCGAATGCGAGAGTAAAGAGCAATTATGGCCGCTTGAAGCAATGAATCAGAGTCGGGCCTTCACCATTAAAGTACAGTTTAAAGCTTAGAAGCGCAGAAATGAGCGACATTCATAGCACATAAGCGGTTGAGATTATAGAGATTTCAACGGTTGAGATTGAGGAATATTATAACCATTGGATCTGACCATTGATTCCACAAAATTAAGTTATTGAAAATATTGGAAAGTCCATAAAAAATAAAAATGGAAAAATAGGGAAAAGTTACTCATTGAAAAATTATCTATGGTATCAGGTCAAAAAAGAAAAAAAACAAAAGAAAGAAAAATCCGCTACGGTAGTCAAAATCTGTAACCTTTCACTCATAAAAAAGAAGAAAACCAAGATGCTTGAAATTAAATGGCTTAGTTTTGTAGAGTGGATTTTCTTTAGGCTCAAGATCACATAAATGGTTGGGAGAAAAACGGATCGCATGGGTGAAAGATAAAATAGAAAGATTTTAGTAGGTCCCAAATGTCACATGGGACCTACCTATTGGCGCAAAAGGGAAAACAGAAAAACTCTATCACATCCTACATAGAAAAGCTAGTTAAAAGGTTTATTCATGAGGTGATAAGTGACTTTATCCTATAAGGAGGAAAACAAAACTTGAAAAAACAGGAAATATAGAGATAAAAATCCTTTGTGCAAGTAACCACTTAAAGTCATTTACTACTATAAATTTGTGTATATATGTCACTCTGTATATATAGATAGAAGGGATTTGAACTCACACCCCAACTAGATATATATGACGGTTTTTCAAAACAATGACATATGTATGAGAACTATATATGTCAGTTTTTAAACAACTGTCATATATAAAGACGTGAAATTTGAAGTGTCATACGGTTGTACAAAGAAACACCATATATACGCAAAAAAAATGGTGATTTTTAGATATAATTAGAATATATGTGGCAGGTTTTCTTAGAATAATCACTATATATTATATTTAATGGTTTGTCTAAAACAACTGACATAGAAACGCCTTTAAAAACTGACCCCTCCAAACTCTATTTTCAAACTTAGCAAACCTTTCGTTGCACTCTAGTTCGAACACCTCCCACCACTTCCAGCATGCCCACCTTAATTTCCCTCTCTTTTGTTATTGAAATAGTCGTGATTCTTCTCTTTCAGATGTTTGCTGTGAAGGTCTACCTTGCGAACGCATTAGCTAGTCGATCTGTACGTAAATAGCGGACTCTAGGTACGTTGTACAACGGTGTTCTTCAAAACTGTGCAAGTTTTGGGGTGAATCGCATAAAAGTGAGAGCTTTATTCTCTTAAGTGTAGTTTATTAAGAAAAATTAATTGTTTACCGCTGAATTTTGATGAATATGATCCATTGTGGGTTTTGTGTTGCACATACGTTTTATGAAGTAGCTTATAGAAGTTGATGCTTTAATTTATATATATATATATATATATATATGATAGCTTCTTGATTTGATATGGGTTTTGTATGTTTGTGTTTGTTAGTCAATAAAAGTGACAATTGTAATCTGTTCCCTAATTTTTCTTAATCTAGTTAGCTAGCTAGTATGCGTGCGTGCGTGTGTGTTTTATAGTGATAAATCGTCATCATTTGTTTTTGCAATCCATTTATTTAGCTCCCCAGATGAATTTTCTACCCTTTCATGATCAATTTCCTACTGTTTCAGATGGTTTATATATATCATATATAATATTATATTCTATGACAAAAAATTTAAAAAATCATAAACAGTTGGACATTGATTCTTAGAGGGTATAAGATTCTCCGTGAGGCTAAATATAAATGGACTATAAGATAAAATGATGATGATCAATCCTGTAAAACAGAAAAGGATATACTTGGCAATTATTCAGATAAAACCATCATATATAAATATATATTGCGGTGATTATTAACAAACCGCCATATACATGTAACTTATACATAACATTTTGTATTGGAAAACCGTCATATCTAGTGAAAAATATATGACAATTTTTTAACCACTATATATATGGCATGGAAACCACCATATATGGGTAAAATAACCATCAAATATTAGATAATTCTATAGTAGTGATTGGATACTCAGAAATAATTTTTGAGGAGCAACTTCAATCAGTAATCAGTAAGAAGTGCTAGGAATAAAAAAAAAACTTCCAAGAGCATTGTCAATGTTTTAATTATCAATGTTAGTTTTTTAGCAGCTAAGGTGAATTTGCTTCTTTTTAACACTCCTCTCGTGTGTAACTACTCCTTAGAAAACTATAGAATATCCATTGCTCCTAAGTAGGCAAAATTGCACTTTAACTCAATAATTACAGAAGTTATTTTAAGAAAACAAAGGCACACTTTTTACAATATATAGGTTTTCTTCAGTTGGATTCCTATTTCTGGCAATTGTTGGCTCTTAGGTTTGGGCGGGTTACCCTTTAAGAAAACCCGCCAGCAGCCTTAATGATTTTGAAGAGGGGCCACCATAGTTGGGGTGATACTGCAGTGGCCTCTAGCACTGGAAACTCACCCTTCTCTTTTCTCTTCACATGTGTAGTTGCTCTTTTTTCTTTTGTTGTTTGGCTTCTGGTTCTATGTTCTTGTAGATACAAGTGTTGTATTTCCCTGCCTTCTCCCTCTCTTGGTGGATGTTTGCAGTTCTCCATTTACATGGAAAGGTTTCATCTCAAACACCCTTTGTTTGGGTGTAGATGAAGTGTAGCTGGACTTCTTCTCCATACTGCGTTATGGCGTGTCTTCCAGGCGACTTTGTCTCTCGTTTGTCTTGTTTTTTAGATTTCTCTTGCTTGTGCCGCTGTTCTTGTTAGGGGTGTTCTTTTTGACATCTTGGGTCTTGACCTTGCTTACTTTGGTTGGCTCCTCGGCCATGGCCCAATTAGTTGGGGTCTTTGCACTCAATACTATCTTTTTCCCTTTCTTCCTCCACTTTGTATTTTCCTTGTTGGTGTAACATCCTAAAATTTTTGTAAGTTGTAAAAGGGGTAATTTGGCCAAAATAGTATTTTTGGGCTAGACCAAGGGTCGTACCCTGATATTTTTGGAGGCCTATATGAGGTGTTCTGGATGAGCCAAGAGCCTTATTCTGTAGAGGACTAAGATATCTCACGACAATTGAGGTGAAACTCGGGGAATGACCTATATACAAAAAGAAAAAGTTCCACAAAGTTTCGGGTCAAAATGCGGTTAGGTCTGAGGTCCTCAAAAGCTCCCATAATGGTCCTGCATATAGTATATGGCATCCAAAACAATTTAGAGTGATCAGAATAAATTTTGGAGGTCCGAGGAAAATTTATGAGATCTGTGAATATTTTGACCGGGCCGGATCCTTGGCCATAGTAGATATTTTGGGACCTCAATGTTCTGGAAAGGGACTTGAAAAAATTATTATGTTATTTTGGAAGAATTATAAAGTTGGTTAGAGGCCAAGAAAATTTCTAAAAATATCAGCTGCAATTGCTTAAATCGGCTAATTGTTGAAAAATGGACTTTTTGAGGAATTTATTTTGGGAGTTATAGACCTCCAAAAATTATGAAATTTTAACAATAGCCTTCTAGTATTTTTAGTAATTTACTGTGAATTTTTCATAATTTGTGAATGACTACAGAATTTCCCAACTTTTCGGGCCTATCAAACAGAATTATCTGTATAATTTGATACTGATAGACCCCGTGGGCCCCACAAAAATGTGGCTTCCACCTTTGTTGACTAATAAGGAATATTTTTATGTGAGAAAGATATGGAAGATGGTCATGTCAATAAAGTCTAAAAGTTTTTGAGAAAATTACACCTAAAGACCCAATAAATATTTATACTTTGACCCCTATTCCTTCCCTATAAATAGCCACCACATTTCCTTCATTTTTCTATCCCAAAAATATGCTCCCTCCCTCTCATAAGGTGCTCTCCCACCCTCTCTTAAATAAATCTCTTCTGGTGGAAATTTCGGCAGTTGTGGCCCAGTCTTCGGTCCAAGTAAGTTCTGGATCCCTCCCTCTTGTTAATTCCTTTATTTTCCAGTAGTTAGGGGAGGTTCTATCTAATTGGGCACGCCTAGATAGTGAACCTAAGAGAAGGTTCTATCCAACTATCTAGACGAAAATAAGCCTTTCTAAGGGAAAATGCTGACTAATTGTTTTGAACCAAGATAACCTTCCATAAGGGGAGGTGCTATCTGACTGTCCCGGATTAAGATAGCATTTTTTAAGGGGAGGTGTTGTCCAATAGTCCCGAACTAAAATAGCATTCCCTAGGGGGAGGTGCTGTCCGACGATCCCAGACAGAATTAGAAATTCTTAGGGGGAGGTACCGCCCAGTAGTCGGGAGGTCCGGTAGACACATATAAGGGAAGATGATTCCCAACTATCCCGGCCATGGCAATGGGGACAGGCCAGCAGCAGGGGACCTGGGCTGCACAGGGTGGTTAGCAGAGAGGTGCCGGTAAGGAATGGATGTGGTACAGGAAGGGGATGAACCTAATCCAGATAGTCGAGAACCAGGACC
>JBAGKO010000004.1:2041993-2060501 GCA_037177275.1 Acacia concinna | reverse complement strand
ATTTTGTGACAATAAGTTTTTCAAGAGGTAACAAATATTATAGCAATTATATATATCATTTCTTACTAATAACAAGATACTTCAATTAGCTTTTTTTGATACATATTTAAAATGTAAAATGTTTAGAAACTTCCACAATAATAAAAAAAGGGGTTAAGTAGCAAATATGCCCCAAAAGTATTCTCGAATGAGCAATGTTGCCCTAAAAAATTTTTTTGTCTCAATATTGCCTTGAAAGTTTAAAAACGTAGCAATTTTGCCCCTTCATTAAACTAAAGTTAAGTTTGACTATTAAGTTTAACTTTTTTCATTTTTAAGGCTTACATGGATGATAACTCAACTAAGGTTTTAGCCCAAGTGGCAGTGGATAAAAAGAAAATTTTAAAAAAAATTGACATTTACCTATAGATATTAATTTATTATTTTAAAGAAATAAAAAAATGCTTAACTTGCTTGAGACTGGATATAGAAAACTGTCACATCTGATTATTAGAGCGATTCATAGATAATAAATGAATATCAGTGGGTAAATATGGATTGTTTTTGTTTATCAACTGTCACCTAGACTAAAATCTTAGTTGAATTCTCATCCACGCAAGTCTTAAAAATGAAAAAAGTCAAACTTAACAGTTAAACTTAACTTTAGTTTAACGAAAGAGCAGGATTGATATGTTTCTAAACTTCCAAGGCGACATTAAAAAAAATTATGGCAACATTGCTTATTCGCAAATACTTCTAGGGCATATTTGTTACTTAACCCTAAAAAAATATGAAGAGATCAAAATACAGAAAGATCTTATGGCAATGATTTGTAATGTTTAGTGACAAAAGTTAATTTGAGAGGAATGTTAAGACGAATGCATTATAATACAAAATAATAAATAATTATAATATCCATAGTCTTCTTCTAAATTTTCTCTACTATTTGATCATCCATAAATTTGACTTAATATATAGTTAATGAGCATTATAAATATGGTTTTATCTTAAAAAAACAAAATCAACATAACTTATTCATGATGAATTTTCTTATAAAATCAAATAAATTCTCATTCTTTCACATAAACTCTTATATGAATATATGATTTTTCTTTCACAAATATCACATAAAACTAATTTTATTCCAATATATATTATATCATGTATCATGTCATGATTGATATATGTAACTATATTATAGGAAGCTGTTGGAGGGTAAAAGAAATGACAATATATGAATTGTGAGAAAAGACAATGAATTACCTATACCAAATAAATAGCAATTGAAAAGTATTTGAATGCCATTCAATAATAATGAACCATTTAGGAACTAAGAAAAACTGCACATATATATGTGAAGCAACATAATAATAGTGCTCGAAGAGTTGGAAGACATGTATAATAATAAAAGAAAATACCTTAATGCTAGTGTACATGAATTGAGTATTTGATAAGAATATCTTAAGCACAAGAGAAATGTGAATCCCATGAAGAAAGTAAATATGGGGTTGACATAGTAAACTCCATGTTGACATGGTAAACTCCATTGATATATAAATAATAGTCACATACACTATATATTTAAATTTACAAATAAATAGTACAATTGTTCATAATAAATAAAAAACTTAAAATGGGGGTGGGGTTATACAAATAAATAATAGAAACCTTTCAATTTAAGAGTTATAAAGTATGTTAGCCATGAGATGGAATCCAAAAAGCCATGAAATTATAAGCATTCGCACACCATAATGTTTAAATTTGCAAATGAATTGGCAATATAATTAAAATTTCAAATGGCCAATAATTACATGTTTTTTTGTTTTCACAAGGTATCCCCCAGCCCGGTAGGCCGATGACTAATCCTTCGCTCATTGTGCATTTTTTTTCCTAGAGGTCACATATCACAATAATAAGCCCATATAATAATTTCTCTCACACAAGTTAATCATAATAATTTTAAACAATAATCAAAATTAAACTATATATATAGTATTTTGGGCTAATGATTATTTCTTTTGCACCTACAATAACTTTAGGTATAATTCTTCACTATCACTCATTGCCTCTTTTGATATTTTTATAACATCATTTTCTTTTTAGATTTACAACTATTTTGCCCTTTACTTTCAATAAATCAATCCATATTTTCTCACTTTGAGTGTTTTTAAAGTGTAACATTTTTTTCTTATTATTGCAGTTTATTAGCCACTAATAATGTATATCTACCCACAATTTTTAATATTCCAAATGGTAGTATCCTCAGTTGAAGTGGACACCATTTATTTTTATTAAAGTTGGAGCTATATTTTTGTACTACCCATGAGATAAGGACAAGTCGGATGAGTATGCTACTCGAAATATTAATAAAGCTTAACATTTGATGTTGAGGTGTTAGCATGATTAGTTTATTTTACTTTCATTAATTTGTTTTTGTATTACTCTATCAACTATCATTTTTGTTATTGTGCCAATGATATTGTCCATTAGGTATTTATTTCTCTACAAGTTCTTTAACAATACCAACAAATTCATGATACGGGTGAAATTTCTCTTGGATTTATGAGTTTTTATTGTTAAATATATTAATTTGTTATTACCATATGACATTATATGTTAATCATAAACTTCGTTTTGCAACAACATAATGGGTAGATTGATAATGTGTATTTCATTTCAGAAGGTTGTGTGACATTGGTAACTTATTTTCTACCTATGTGATTCTTTTTGGTTGATGAATATATTGGTTTTAATAGTTTTTAATATAATTCCACAAATATTATATCTTCTGAATTTATAACTCTTAGTGTGGCAACAATAATGTTTTGACAGGACACCAATGATAGTTAAATGCAATCTCTATCTCTCTCTCTCCCCTTCACACACCCACATATGTGCCTTGAAAAAGGTAGTGTTTTGCCAAATTTATTAATGGATAGTGAGTATACGTTTATCCACTTTATTATTGGTTTGAGAAGTTCTAGCAGTTCCTGAAAATTAATATAACCTTTATTTTTGGGTGTAAGAACATTGCTTACAAAATTTTATGACACAAATTTATATCAAAGATTTAATTTGTGAAAATTTAGAAAGTGATAGCCCAATTGGATACAAAATCATGATTGTATGTGAGGTATGAAGTACTTGAGCATTCAAGTGCAATATATGTTATTGGCCTATTATATACTGAAGTATATTTATATGATTCACACTTGAGGGGGAAGATTGTTATGCTACTAGTGTGAGATAATGTTGAAAAGAGATTGTTAGAATACGAGGGTGAGTTAATACTGAAAAGTTGAACTTATACATTTCCTCATAATCCCTATTGATCTCCCAAAAAAGGATGTCATATTAATATTTTACATCAACATCTTATGAAAGTTAAAAGGTTTGTTGTTGGCTAAGAAACATATTACAATATACCAAAAGTTTATTTATCCAAAACAAATTTATTGTTGGCATGACTTGTTTGATCATCCAAGTCATATATATTATATAAACTATCAAATATCATGTATTGATTTCAATTAAAGAACTAGAAGATTCTTTATGAAATACCAACATATTATACGATATAACATTTGATATATGCTGCTTCTTCTCAAACAAAAATGACTATGAGAATATCATTAGTTATAATTTGGAATGAAACTCTACAATTTTGAAAATATTTTAAACTCATATATGGGCCAATTCAAATAGCATGTACACTACATAAGTATGGGTTAAGGGGTAGATTTGGCAAAAAACTATTTTGCCAGGGGCGCAAAAAACAATTAACTACTTTGGGGTGCAGAAATATCAATAAACAATTTTTTTGAGGCAAAAATGACAAGACTGTTAAATACACTTAACAGCCGTTAAGTGTGGGTCTCACTGCCTATTATTTTAATATATTTTTAAAAGGTTAAGGTGTAAATTTAGTAACGAACTATTTTTTTGAAGCACAAAAGACAATTGTTTTTCATTGACAAAACTTGATTTTATTTTGATCAAAAAGGTGCAATAAATTTCTTTTACAAGAAAATTATGTTAACAAAAAAAAAATTTAAATCCCTTTAAAATAAATATAGATATTTACAAAATAAATATAGATATCTAAGAATGTAAAAGAAAAGTATATATATTCACAAAACAAATATAGATATTTAGAGATTTAGAAGACAAATATATATAGATATTTATAAAACAAATGAAGGGATTTAAATAATTTTGGTCTTTAATATATTTGTCTTGTAATAAATTTTTTTATGTTACCCTTTTGGTCAAAATAAAATCAAGTTTTGTCAATTAAAAGATGAATATGGTGATTTACAAGACAAATATGTGAATGTCCAAATTTTTTTAACTTCCTTCATTCTTTTAAATCCCTTTAGTTATAATGTAAACGTTCATATTTATCTTCTAAATGATTTTATAAAAAGAATAAATTAAGGCATTAATATAAATGTTTTTATAGAAATGCTCATATTTGTTTAAATGCTCTTATAAAAAATAATTGTCTTTGGTGCTCCCAAAAAAAATAGTTCGTTGCTAAATTTACACTTTAACCTTTTAAAAATATATTAAAATAATAGGTAGTGGGACCCACACTTAACGGCCGTTAAGTGTATTTAACAGTCTTGCTATTTTTGCCCCAAAAAAATTATTTATTGCTATTTTTATACCCCAAAATAGTTAATTATGTTGGACACCCTTAACAAAATAGTTCTTTATTAAATCTGCCCCTTAACCCTTTATATAAAGATAAAGGGAGTACTAAGTAAGTAGTGGTATTTAACAAAAATATCAAAACGTGGAAGCATATTATAAATGACGATAAAGGATAAATATGGGGTTAACATCTTGGAAACGTCAACCCAAAACCCACATCATTCTCCCACTAATTGAAAATTAAAAACTATAATGAGTGGTTTTTGATGGAACCTCTTGCAAGGGTTGACTAAAATGTTAGTTTTAGACGCAATACTCTGGAAATGTTTTTTTAATTGTTGAAAAAAAGGAGAGAGTATATTACAGCAACTAACTATACAAGTCCATCTTAATTATCTTGACGTGTCCACCAAAAGAATTAAAAATAAATAATTACGATTAAGCGGGCACAAGAAAAAAGAAAGAAAAAGAGAAAAAGCCATTGAACATAAGACACAACATCAGCAATTAATGGCCAACTTTATACAGAAATATAGTAAGCTTAAAGCAAATATTCGCTTCCCCATTATTATACTTTTTTTATTGTAGTCTCTGTGAGCATATGCCCTTCTTGTTTTTTTTTTTGGTTGAAAAATGTTATATTAATGTTAAAAGAGGGGGATGAAAACTTAGCGTAACCTGTATTTGATTTGATTCACTTTGAAGATTTGAACTTAAAGTAAACACCTTTGGAGGCAAAAAGAGATAAAAAAACGCATAAACACAACAAATTGCGCTTTGTAAATAACTATGGAACTTAATAAAACCAATGATCTTAAAGACGTCCAAAAACAAAAGTCCACTCCGCAATTTGCAATAATGACAATAATGGAAATATAATTAAAGCAAACTCTACGGAACCGTAACTTTAATTAGTCTGATTATTTGAGATTTATTACAAGGAAATCCAAATCTCAACATATGAGACCAAATAAAAAAGTTGTTAAGCTCACAAATTTATACCTACTAATGAAATTTGATCTAAATTATTAAGAGTTTAATGTTTCGGTTAATGGACAAAATTGCTTTATAAGTTTTTACTACGTTGCCCTTAACCATTATCTCCGTTAATTTTAACTTTTAGTTGACTAAATATGTTAAATTGGTAGTTTATATGGTGTGAATTTGCCCTTATAGTTTTAAATTTAACTTTTAAAAAAATGAATAAAATGACAAATGAATTTTTGGGATAAATTTTTATTTTCATAAAAATAAAGTTGATAATATGTGAATTGTCAATTCAACATATTTGATCAACTAATTGTTAAAATTAATAGAGATAATAGTTGAAGCCAAAGTTGTCTCTCAGTGAAAACTTCCAAAACAATTTGGCCCTTTAACTCTTAATTTTATTATTAATTGTAAATATGTGTTAAAATGATATACTTAAACAAGAAGAAAAATGATGATAGTTTGATTCAAGTAAATTTTAAATATAAATAATTAAAATTCAATTAAGAAACATTAATAATTTACCATACCTAATAAAGAATTTTTTTTTATAAAATTTATATATAACATTGTTGGATATGATCAAATTAAAAAAGTTAACATGACTTTAGTATTAAGTTGGCCCAATTTTGTAAGTATAAATATTAAAACATAAATAGACTTTGTGAATTAGAACGAGCGGTTTGGATTAAGAAGTAACTTTTAATAATAAATGGCTTAAAAAAATTACTTATTAAAAATTATTCATGATTAAATTGAAATAGAAAAAGTGATTTTTTTTAAAAATAAATAACTTTTTAAAATATGGAGTTTCTTTTCGGGAGTCCAGTGACTTTTATAGGTTAGCCAAATAGCCAACTTATAAAAAGGTTTTTTTTTTTTGGTTGCTGAGAAGCTCCTTAACAAAGTTTTTTATGGATTGCCAAACACCTTGTAATTTTAACTAAATTATTGCTGACATAAGAGTTAACATAATTTTATAAATTTTTAATATTTATTTAGATTAATTTTTAAAAATAATTTTTATAAATTATAAGATGAGCACTAGAGAGAAATTTTATTTACCCAACCATCAGTTTCAAAATGAAACCAAAGAAGCTTTTTTTACTCGAGAATCAACTCATGAATTTAATTTTGCTTGCCGAGGTGGACAGAAAACAGCTTTTACAAGCCATCTGATTAATTTGACTTTAGCAATGACAGCAAGGAGGAGGCTCCTGTGGGACCCACTCAACATAGACAAGGAAACATCAATTTCAATTTAATGTGGGGGTAAACATGAAGGTTGAATTTAAATAATATTAAATGTCATCGCAATTTTGATTTTTTGTCAAGAGTCAAAATGTCCTTTCCTCTTTGTTGGTTAAAGGTTGGTTTTTGAGCGTAAGAAGATTGTGGAGGCAACCATTTTGTGTGGCCTTTGGGGTCAAACAAACAGAGGAAGCTGGGATTATTCTCCTCGCATCCTTTTCTTTTTTTTTTTTTTCCCTTTTCCTTTTCTCACTATTTTTTTCCTCTCAAGCTTATTATAAGCAGAAATCGTATAGTCAAGAAATCAAAACCGGTATGTTTTGGATTTACTGCACTCCCAGTGAAAAACAGCGTTTGATGTGAAGTTCCTTGCATTTAATTATGCTGCGGTGAAGAGAGAACCATAAAGACAGAGAGAGAAGGAAGATGATGGGTCTCGAGTTTTTTCAGGTGTTTCGTTGAGTTCTTCCTTGTCTCCCTCCAGGATTGAAGTTAATTGGGTTGCTATCAATGTCGTTTAATGCTAGGCCAAGCCCGTTTCTTCTTAAGCTTCATGGAGCATGGAGCTGTTTTGCAAATTTTCGGGATCTGATTTCGGGTTCTAGGGTTTGAGCCCTTTGACTTTTCTCCCTCTTTCTTGGTTTTCCTCCCATATCTCTGTCTTTTCCTGGGTATTGAAATCTTTTCTGGGTTCTGTATTATATTTTCTCGGCAAACGCTGAGTCAAGTTCGTTTCCTGTGAGAGTTCTTTTCCATAAATAAAATTGTCTGATTTTGTGAATTAGATTCCTGGTGTGAGTGACCCACTTCGGTTTTCACGATCGGGTTGCATATTCCTTTCCTTCTATTTTGGAGCTGTGAGGCGTGAAGCTGAATTTTCTTACAAATGGGCTAAACCTTCCTGCTTGTCGTCTTGTTTCAACTGTTTAGTCCGAGTTCTAGATTGTAATCTCTTGTTGCTTGTTGAAGGAGGTTACCATGCATCTTTCACTATGGAAGCCAATTTCTCATTGCGCTTCTCTGATCATGGACAAGAAGAACAGACGGAAGGATGATTCTAGTAGCGACGATATGAGGAGAAGCCCGTCGATTCTTCGGAAATTGCAGGAAAGCAAGCTCAGGGAAGCTCTAGAAGAAGCTTCGGAAGATGGGAAACTCGTCATATCTCAAGACATGGAAGCTCTTTCGCCTGAAAACAATGAAGAAAGCCTCGGTAGATCTCGCTCACTTGCCAGGCTTAACGCTCAGCGTGAATTTCTTCGAGCCACCGCACTCGCCGCCCAGCGTATATTCGAGTCCGAGGAAGAAATTCCCACTCTTCAAGAAGCCTTCAACAAATTCCTCACAATGTACCCCAAATACCAGTCCTCAGAGAAGATCGATCAATTGAGGTCGGATGAATATTCGAACTTGTCCCCAAAGGTATGCCTTGATTACTGTGGATTTGGACTGTTCTCTTTTGTTCAGACCATTCATTACTGGGAATCCTCTACATTTAGTTTGTCTGAGATAACTGCGAATTTGTGTAACCATGCACTTTATGGTGGTGCTGAAAAGGGAACTGTGGAACATGATATAAAGACTAGAATCATGGATTATTTGAACATCCCTGAGAATGAGTATGGTCTTGTGTTTACTGTAAGTAGAGGATCGGCTTTTAAATTGCTTGCAGAATCATACCCTTTCCAAACAAACAAAAAACTGCTGACGATGTTCGACCATGAGAGCCAATCTGTGGCTTGGATGTCGCAGTGTGCCAGGGACAAGGGTGCTAAGGTGTACAGTGCATGGTTTAGATGGCCAACCCTCAAACCATGTTCCACTGATTTGAGAAAACAGATTACGACCAAGAAGAGGAGGAAGAAGGATTCCGCAACCGGTCTTTTTGTGTTCCCTGTTCAGTCTAGAGTAACTGGGGCTAAGTATTCTTACCAGTGGATGGCCCTAGCTCAGCAGAACAACTGGCATGTCTTGCTTGATGCAGGATCATTGGGTCCCAAGGACATGGATTCCCTTGGCTTGTCTCTATTCCGGCCTGATTTTATAATCACATCTTTTTACAGGGTGTTTGGGTATGATCCCACAGGATTTGGATGTCTTCTGATCAAGAAATCAGTCATGGCAAGCCTTCAAAATCAGTCAGGGAGTACTGGGTCAGGAATAGTGAAGATCACTCCTGAATTTCCCTTGTATTTGAGTGACTCTGTTGATGGTTTGGACAAATTGACTGGGATTGAAGATGATGAAGAAGTCACTGGGACTGATGATAAAACTGCTGAAACTCGTCAGGGATCACAGTTGCCTGCCTTTTCTGGAGCATATACGTCTTCTCAGGTCCAGGAAGTATTTGAGACTGAAATGGATCATGATAGTTCTGAAAGAGACGGAACTAGCACTATATTTGAAGAAACTGAAAGTGTTTCTGTTGGGGAGTTGATGAAGAGCCCTGTCTTCAGTGAAGATGAATCTTCGGACAACTCTTTTTGGATTGATTTGGGACATAGTCCACTGGGATCTGATCACACAGGTCAATTGAATAAACAGAAGATAGCTTCTCCTCTTCCTCCCTTTTGGTTCAATGGAAAGAGGAATCAAAAGCATCATTCTCCTAAGCCAACTTCCAAGATATATGGCAGTCCCATGTATGATGACAAAGTGGTAAATCATGATCCTCATGATGATCACCATGTGCTTTCATTTGATGCAGCCGTGCGAACGGTGTCACAAGAGCTAGACCGGGTAAAAGAGGTCCCTGAAGAGGAACGTGTTGATGAAGTGAGTGATTTCTCGAGGAATGGCAAGTGGTCTGATCATATGTATGTCAATGAAATTGAGGAAGAACCTGGAAGTAGTGAAGCTGGTCACCTTGGATCTGTACAAGATGTTCCTTTAAAAGGATCAGGACTTAATAATTCATCTTCTATTGCTCATCATCACCGCTTTGAAAATGGCTGTACCTCTGAAATATCCTGTGACCTTAAGGAGAGTGCTATAAGAAGGGAAACTGAAGGTGAATTTAGATTGCTTGATAGAAGAGAAGGGAATCGATACGGTGGTGGTAGATTTCTTGGTTTGGATGAGAATGAATCCTATAACAAAGGTAGAAGAGTGTCATTTAGCATGGAAGATAACCGTAAAGAGTATATGAGCCAATCATTGGAACCAGGGGACGTGTGTGCAACTAGCTTAGAGGATGATGAAGAGTACACAAGTGATGGAGAAGATGGTGATGAGCAGGAGTGGGGCAGGAGGGAACCAAATATAATATGCCAGCATTTGGATCATGTTAACATGCTCGGCCTCAATAAAACCACACTTAGACTTCGGGTTTTGATAAATTGGCTTGTCACCTCTTTGTTGCAACTGAAATTGCCAGGTGTTGACAGAGAAGATAGGGTAAATCTTGTCCATATCTATGGACCAAAAATTAAATATGAAAGAGGTGCAGCTGTGGCTTTTAATATCAGGGACAGAAACAGGGGACTGATTAATCCTGAGATTGTTCAGAAGCTGGCTGAAAAGGAAGGAATCTCACTTGGTATTGGTTTCCTCAGTCACATACGGATTCTTGATAACCCAAGAAATCATCACGGGCCTTTGCATCTTGAAGAGGCATCTCTTTGCAAGCCAATGGAGAACGGTCGTCAGGATGGAAAAGGGGGAAAAAGTGGCTTCGTACGCGTCGAAGTTGTTACAGCGTCGCTTAGTTTTCTGACTAATTTTGAGGATGTGTATAAATTGTGGGCTTTTGTTGCTAAGTTTCTTAACCCCTCATTTATTCAAGAAGGCGGTCTTCCCACTGTTGAAGAAGGTTCTGAGACATAAGTTCATTGACAAAGTAGCTGCTGGTATTTTTACTCAATATTGAAAACTGAACATGAAAGATGGCTGGTGGAATCTGCTTAAAGAATGGATTCTTGATCATTTGCGTGCTGCCAGTTGGACAAATTCTGATCTCCACTTCTAAGCTGCACAAGGCCAGTGGGTGAATTTGTTAATTCATGTTTCAAGTTGCATACATTTTTTTTCCTTCATTTTCCTCTTCGAACTTGTTGTAGAGTTTTTCTTTTCTCTTCTTTTCTTTTCTTTTGTTTTTTTGGCCAACCACTTGTAGAGTTGGCTTTAGAGATTTTTTACAGTATTGGGAAGTCAGGGAGTACATGAAGCAAAATGTATGGGTAGAATCTCTATCAGTACTCGTTTTGCTAATGTTGTATACAAAAGGATTTGCAACTTCTGTACAAAGTTAGTGTTCATCTTATGCTCTGTTTTGTATGAGACGATCCAAATCCAATAGCTTTGTTGACTTAGATTTGACTTCTACTAATAGTGACAAAAGCGGGTTTTTTTTTTTTTTTTTACATGTTGGAACTTTATCAGTAAGCAATTCTCTTCTGTTTCATTCAAAAAGAATTTGCAACTTCTGTGTAAAGTTAGAGCCCATCTTATGCTATTGTGTAAACTTAGAGCTAATCTGTACAAAAAGCCCCTCAGACCATTCAGATCCATTAACTTTGTTGAATTTGGCTGAGAAGTAATATGCATCTCTTCCCCACCTTGGCATGTATCAGCTAATGAAAAGCTAGATGTATCATACAATTTGTAAAGGTGCAGATTTACTCAAAAACTATTACCTAATACGTGCCAAACATCGTGTGTAAATATTAGTTGACTTAACGGCCATGGCATTTTTGCATCATTTTAGAAACTTTATGTGTATTTTTTTACCATTTTCTTGACTGACATGTTTTTTAAACGGTCACATTAGTTAACCTACCTAATGGTCATGACATTTAAACTCAATTTTGAGATGCTTTTGCACTTCAAAAAAAGTTTACAGTGCTTCGCTCAATGAACATTAGGTAAAAGTTGAAGAGTAAATTTACAATTTACTATATAATTAGGGAGCATCATTATATTTAGGTTAAAGTATATTTTTGGTCCTTTAAGTTTAATCGAGGACTTTTTTTAGTCTTTTAACTTTAAAAAATGTCTTTTTAATCCTTTTAAATTAACACCGTTAACTTTATTGACGGAAAATAATAACTCAGCATGTCCAAATTTAAAATATTAACATAATCTGATTATAAAAAAAAAATTAACATAATCTTATATTTAATTTATGTATAAATAGAAAAATAATTAAAACCCTAGTGAATCTTTAAGTTCCTGTCAAAATTAAAATTTTCATTTAAATTATATCATTATTTTAACTTTTTTAAGTAAGCATTTTCAGTTAGTAAAGTTAACGACGTTAATTTAAAAAGACTAAAAATACATTTTTTAAAGTTAGGAAACTAAAAGAGAACTTCGACTAAATTTAAAGGATTAAAAGTATACTTTAGCCTTATATTTAAGAAGTGGAGTAATTAGTCAATATGCTTTTACTTTATTTAAGTTGTAGCTTCAGGTCACAACATCCCTGTTACAGTTAATCAAACCATGCTTATTGTTTCAGAGTGCAAAAATTTTGAGAACACCGTGAGGGAATGGAGAAACTGAGTAATTATAATCTGTCCTTCATGCTTATTTGTTTCGCTACACTTGCACTTCTTTTGAAGCAGCTTCTGATTTCTTGTAAATCTGGGGTAACACAGCCAATATAAAGGACATTCCCCCGTCATCATATTGGATTTAGAATTCAATTTTTTCTGCTCAACTGGTTTTATCCAATGAATATTAGTATGTTACTAAAAGGTTCACCTTGCTTTCTTGATGTTGCTTTCGTATAATTTTGTTGTTTATTCATCTTTTATCCGCAACTAGACAGTGAGCAATAAATCTTTATTTCTGCGAGTGTGTACTTATACAGTGTGTATATATATATATATATCCTTGAAATCTGAGAAGAAATTTAGTAATATTCAATTTGATTAGCTGTTCCTTACGTATCATGGTCTTTTGCTTGCTGTTCCTCTCTGGTTTTAGGTGCTTCCAGATTGCAGAATGTGACATCAGTTTGTTACTTGCTGTGAACAATGAAGTGCACTCTAAAGAAACACGAAACCTCTGGAAAAAAAAGCTTGTGAGGGAAGGAGGTTCTAAGACAGAGACCACACCCAAGGACACTAGAACGCCACTTTTTCTTATCATAAATATAAGATGTAATTACTTAATTTGATTAAATTAAGGGTGTTAGTTAAGTAAGTTGACCTAATATTTTTTTTTTTCAAAACACCCCAATCATTTTCCTTAATTCCTTCCCTCCATCTTTTACTTAATTATCGTTAAGTGAACATTAATGTGTTAATTTAAAGAAAAATTGGTTAACATGTGAAATAGGTGTTGCCTTTAGGACTAAGGTTAACTTTCCAATTAAGTCCTATATTAAAGACATGAGAAGTGCCTATTGTAATCAATTTTACAATAATGGCTCTAAAATATAAGGCTACAAATATAGGGTTTCATTCCATATAACAACTGTCTAAATCCAACCAGTCAACTTACGAGCATATCAAAGATTCTGGAGTATCTACATTTAAGAAGGGGTTAAGGTGCAAATTTACTATAAAAGTTTATGCTGATAAACTGTATTATCACAGAAGTTTTTTTATGTTTAATTTCACTTGAAAATTTAAAAACGAAGCAATGTTATCTCATGCCGATGAAACAAAAGCATTGATAGTTAAAAAAAAATTACGTTTTGAAACTTCTAAGATGAAGTTAAACTTGAAAAAACTTTCACAACAACATTCTCTTTAATGAAAACTTTTAGGACAAATTTACCCTTTAAAAAAAGCATTATATTTGAATTCATATATGAAACTAAAATATTGCTTTTTTGTCCACTATCAAGGACACTGGATAAAGATAGAGACATATTGATTTATGAATAATACTACCTTCGGTCCTATTTATAAGACCCAGTTGACTTTTTTGGAGAATCCTAAGAAAATCCTAAGAAAGCTAATTATATTACTTTAAGACATTAAAATTTATTGTTTTTTTTTAAATTATGTTGTTTAACTTATGAATTAATATATAATGTAATAAAATATGATATATAATATGATTAAGTAATGTAATTAGTTTTCTTAGGATTTTTTAAAAAAGTCAACTGGGTCTTATAAATAGGACCGGAGGGAGTATATATATATATATATATATATGATGCCCATGCCCGACGCTAGGCAGTGTGTATATGGGTGAAATAGTCTGTCTTGTTACAATATTGCATATTTATTTTAATTAAAAACTTGAATTTTCCCAATCGACTCCAGTAAGCCTATATATAATAGCTGGTCAAAAGCTGTATGAATTGCATTATTTAACAGCATGAAGACAAGTGTATTTTTATACAGGATTATGAATTGAGATAATTAAGACAATAATTCTGGTGGAATATAACGTAGGTTCATATATATGATATAAAAGATGGAATCATGCCATGTAATCACTTCACCTTTAAATATAAGATCCATTTGACTCTTTTTTGGAGAGATTAATAATATTAGTTAAATTAATTAATGGAAGTTATAGTTAAGAAAAATTATAAATCCGGGAATCAATGTGGTATCTAATTATAATTAAGGGAATATTTACAAGGATAGTTTGAAAAAAAAAGTGGTTAAATATAAAAAATAAAGTGAATATAGGTCTTATATTTAAGACTAAATTAAATTTTAAATTAAGTCTTATAATTAAAATTGGAGAGAGTATAAATGAAGAGGAGCTATCGCGAGGAGGTGAGATGAAAGCTGGCTCAAATATCAGAGAGGTTTTTTTTGTAGCCAAAGGAAAATACCATATATTACTGATAACCAATTACAACAATGTCCACTAATATAACAACAATACATTAACACCCATCAACCTAGATCAAAAGAAACAACCATCATTTCCTTCATCAAAATCTAAGACAAAAACAGAGAGGGACTAGACAGCCAATTCAATGGGCATGTCCCTCTCACTGAAGCCCTAACAACCCAGTTAGCAGCTAGGTTAGCTTCTCTAGGAATCCATACAAAGCAATGGTTCTGTCCATAATTCCTTATAGCAAGGATATTCTCAACCAAAATATCACCTTTCCAGCAAGGTGAACCATGTCCATCAGACAAACACTTAATTAGTGTTTGATTATCAGACTCAAAAATAACATCATCAAGACCATTATCTACAGCAAAAGAGACAGCCAATAGCATTGCCTCACATTCTCCCAAAAAAACTGATTTAGCCTGTACCTGTTTGGACATTCCATCCACTAGCCATCCGTTTGAATCACGAACTATAAAGGCAGCAGCTGCCTTCCCTTCCCCTTCAAAAGCACAATCAACATTGATTTTCAACACATTCCCTTCAGGTTTTCTCCATCGCTGATCTTGTCTTGTGGTTGTGTGCTGATTGGTTAAAATAGCTTGTGTTGTTTGTGTCCACCCCCTAGCTGCCCAAAACTCTTGCAACAAAGCACCTGCCTGCGACAATGTAAAGATTGGGTCAAGCTCTAATTTTTCATATATAAAACCATTCCTCCCTTTCCAAATTTGCCACATAGTCATTGCCAGCAATGCTTCTGCCAATCGGTGAGTTTTAGATCTGACAAGCAATACAAACACCACTGCTTAATATCAAAATTTGGCTCATCCGTAAAGTTAAAAGAGAAGACACTACCAAACCAAGTTTTGCTAGCCCAAGGACAAAAACAAAAGAGATGTTTCAGGGTTTCAACTTTCTTTTTACAAATAAGGCACACATCTGCTGCACACACCTTTCGTTTGGCAAGGTTCTCAAAAGTTGGAAGGGCATTACTCAGGATCCTCCATATAAACAACTTAACTTTGTGAGGTGTTTTAAGATTCCACACTTCTTTCCATAGTTTACTCACACTGTTAGATGAGGAGCTTGGCTGTGTTAACTGATTCCTATTAAGCATCTCTTTAGCTATTTTATACCCTTCTTTTACCACATACATACTTCTCTTTCCTCCTATCCAAATCCATCTATCCTCCCTTCTACTCACTGCCACCCTTGTATTTAAAATTGCTCTTTTCTCAAACTCTTCAATCCAGCCTTCAATCGAGATTAAATTCCATGCATCATTATATTTCATATCAGCAACAGTTAAGTCCACAAAAGATTCATGAGGGCAAAGGATAGGAGTTTCTTACCAGGTATATCAGCCAACCAAGGATAATTCCACACTCTAGTTTTCCTTCCGTTTCCAACACTGGCTAGAATATTACCATCTAGTACTTTCCTCCCTTCAAGAATGCTTGACCATATCCAAGAAGCTATGCCGCCCTTTTTTGCTTCAAGGAAACTGCAATTTGGGAAATACCTAGCCTTCAGGATTTTGGCCCAGAGCTGATCAGGATCCTGCAACATTCGCCAACCCAATTTAGCAAGCAAAACAAGGTTGAAAGCCTCAAAATCTTTGAAACCCAGGCCCCCATCTGATTTACTTAATTTCAGTTTGTCCCTAGCTACCCAATGAATTTTCTTCCCTTCATCGGAACTCTTCCACCAGAATTCAGAAATGATTTGCTCTATTCTTTTCAGCACACTTTTAGGAAACAAAAAATATGACATAGGATAAACAGGAATAGAGTTAGCAACAACATTTATCAATACCTCACGGCCTGCTTCCGACAAAAAGTTGTTCTGCCATCCTTGCACTTTCTTTTTGACTCTGTCAGTAACAAAACTCAGCACCTGTTTCTTTGATGTTCCCCATGTAGTCGGGAGGCCCAAATAATTCCCTGGTAAGTCCGTAGCATGTACCTGAAAGACATGACCAATTTCCTCTTTAGTTAGCTCAGGTGTGTTTCTTGAAAAATATAAGCATGATTTGTGAGTGTTGATCATCTGTCCTGAAGCCTCACAATATTCATCCAATATCTTTTTTAAGTTTTTGCATGCAAACACATCCGCTTGTAGGAATAACACAGAATCATCAGCAAAAAAACTATGGGTTAAAGTCGGGCATCTTTGAGCAATTTTAATTCCCCTGATAAGTCTCTGGTTATCATACCTATCAATCAGCCTAGAGAGGACATTACTCACAATGATGAATAAATATGGAGATAAAGGGTCCCCTTGCCGAAGACCTCTGAACGGGGTAACCTCAGAGATTCTCTTTCCCGACATCATTATCGAAAAGGAGACCGAGCAAAGACACCACAAAATTCGTTCCACCCACTTATTACAGAACCCTAGCTTGGTCAGGACAGCACACAAAAAATCCCATTCTATTCTATCATATGCCTTGTTCATATCAAGTTTCAGGGCTACTTCACTAGTTCCAGATCTCTTTTGTTTCATGTGATGAAAAGCCTCATGTACAATAATGATATTATCTTGAATTAATCTACCAGGAACAAAAGCGCGTTGATTCTCAGAGATGATTTTATCCAGTAATGGTTTCAACCGATTCGAGATTACCTTTGAAAAAATTTTATATGCAAAATTACACAAATTGATCGGTCTATAATCACCCACAACTTTTGGGGAGTCCACTTTCGGAATCAACACAAGGTCAGTTTTGTTAATATCATTAAGTTGAAAACCAAACTGAAAAAAGTTTTTAACAAGAGAACATACCTAATTCCCCACAGTGTCCCAAGCTTTTTGGTAGAAGGTTCCAGTGAAACCATCTGACCCAGGTGCCTTTGATCCTCCCAGTTCGAAAACTGCCTTCTTCACTTCCTCCACTCTAACTTCTCCCATTAGGCATTGGTTATCCTCTTGATTTATTTCAATTTGCACACTATTCAGAATATGAGAAAAGTCTCTCTCTTGTGATCTAGAGAACAATCTTGCGTAGAACTCAGAAAAGCACTTGCCAATCTCCTCTTCCTTCTCCACCCATATATTCTGTTCATTTCTAATTCTGGCAATCTTGTTCCAACTTCTTCTTTTGATCGTGGCCATATGAAAAAACTTGGAATTTTGATCACCGCATTTCAGCCAATGGATTCTTGACTTTTGTGCCCAGTAAGTTTCCTCTTGCGCCCATAACTCATTAATTTTTTGTTTAAGATTAGCAATTTCATGTGCAGTATTTTCATTCCACACTCCACACAGGCATTCCTGGACTCTCCTGACCAACTTGTCAATCAGAATCGCACTATTTCCAAACTCCTTTCTACTCCACCGGGTTAAAAACTGACTGAGATTCTCTAAGTTAGCCACAAACTCACAAAGAATGTCCCTATTTTCTGCACCTTTCCAATTCGATTTAACCAAATCCAAGAACTCTAGATGGTTCAACCATTTCAAATCAAACCTGAATAATTTTGGAGTTTTCAATTCATTTCGGCAAAATTCAATCCATAAAGGGCAATGGTCAGATCCAATATCTTCTAAAACATGACATTGACCTTATGGAAATTTTATTCTCCAACTACAGTTAATCACAGCACGATCAAGTTTTTCTCTGATAAAATCCTCACCCTCCCTATTGTTTTTCCAGGTAAATTTACTCCCTTTAGTTTCCATTTCCATCATATCACTATTAGTCATAAACTGTCTGAACCTCTGCAAGTCCCTCTGTGAACTCATATTCCCTCCTTCTTTATCTGAACTATAAAGCAAATCATTGAAATCTCCTAAAACCATCCAAGAGATATCTTGGTTAGGAGCTAGATTTTCCAGATTTCCCCACCACACTATTTTTTGATTATACGTTTGAGGCCCA
>JBAGKO010000004.1:1990365-2003045 GCA_037177275.1 Acacia concinna | reverse complement strand
ATTTTATAGTTTGAAATGAAAATGTAGTTTTAGCATTTTATTTATATTTATAATAAGTGATATGTAACTAAAGTTTTGTCTTTTGTTTTATATTGTTTGGAATTTTTTTTAAATTGGACTAATTATATTTATGTCATTATATATGTATATAATATTATTTTTAATATTACCAGACCATTTAGACCGTCACTTGTTGATATTTTCTTCCGGTTCGGCTTTTAAAAACATTGCGTTGGACCTGGTTCATGTGATGCTTTCCCATAACAAAAATTCAGGAAAAAAAAAAGAAAAATCGAAATATACAATTGAAAATGAAAGTAACGAAAATGTGCCAATGCTGACGAAAGTGAAAACAGATATCCAGACAGCAGAATACTGCTAATGCTGTTGGAATCTTCGCCAGATATGATGAAAGTGAGGCCGAGGAGGAAAGCGTGGTGACCAACGAATCGTGGTCGACGGAAGGAGAAGAGAGGGGTGGAGGTGGGGTTGGAACGGAAGGCAATGGCACGGCAGAACATTGGGTGTAGTTGTGAGGATGGTAGGCAACGAGAATCTGGATCCGGCGATGAGGCTACATCTGATCTTGTGCGAGGAACATTGGCGGCGAGGAAGGTTGGTGAGATTCTGATCGTTCGATGATGAAGCTAGAATGATCATTCCTCCATATTAGGGAATCTTCATTTACTCTAGAATCCATATTCCCGCATAAAAGACTAACTAAACGACGCTCACCGATGGAATGGAAAGACCATTCCCATTCTTTAGCTCATCAACAATTGAACCAAATGGTCAGTTAGTATCTAATACTTCACATTATTGAAAAAGTTCTGGAAATTAAGATTTCTTGAAAAATCTCTCAGTAGTATTGCAGTAAAAGTCTAATTCCAAGACAGTCAGTGAATATCTTATCTACTCTATGGTTGACGAAGTCTTCAATTCTTTTCTGCATGAGAATGATTATAGAAGATGGAATTATTCCCGTGTTTGTTATTATAAGTAGTGAGGTGGTGCAGATACCTTCTTATTCTGTTTAAGGGTCCTGTACAGGACAATAGCTGGCATGTTTTCTCAGCTCTGTTATGATTAGACTACCATCGGTACTTTAATCCACTTTCTTAATTAAGGACCAGAGGTAGTTGTGTTTGAACACTGAACAGATGGCTGAAGCGCAGCTGGATTTATTTGACCTTGTAATGCATTATTATTTAAAGGGTGAGGGGACAAAATTGCTCTCCCAGGGGCAATTTTGTCCAAGAAGTTTTAAGTGGGGCAATTTTGCCCCGAAAGTTTCAAAAGTGGGGCAATTTTGCCCCTGCCGTTAATTGACCGTTAGTTGACAATTAATTAACCAAATATATTGAGCTGACAATCCACAGGTCACACACTTTATTTTTGTTAAGGTGAAAATTTGTTCTGAAAGTTTTAAATAAGTTAATTTTGGCCATTAATTGATCAAATATGTTGAACTGGCAGTCCACATGTCATCCAGTTTATTTTTTTAAAGCTGAAAATTTGTCTTAGAAGTTTATCTGTCATCAAATTTATCTATTTTAAAAGTTACGGTACATGTTTTCATTTTAGTAAAAATACAATGGATGATTTGTGGATTGTCAGCTCAACATATTTAGTCAACTAACAGTCAACTAATGGCAGGGGCAAAATTGCTCCACTTTTAAAATTTCCGAGGCCAAATTGCCTCTTATGAAAGTTCTAGGGCAAAATTGCCCCTGGGGCAATACTTCCAGAGCAATTTTGTCCTTTCACCCTTCTTTAATTGTGAACTATGTACCTTATTAATGGAGCTTGATTGAAAAGAAGAAGCCTTTGGAAAAAATGCTATGATAATAAGATAAGATTGTTATGGTATGAGTTTGATAAATAAAATTGCATATTGAGTGTTGATGATATGTTCAACAGAAGGTGTGGGTTATAACCTCTTGAGTGATGCTTACATACATTAATTTGACATTATGTCACCATTCATTTTTGTAATTTGAAATTTATTCGAGGACTCGCATGACTTAGAATTTTATCAAAATGAAAATTGATCATCTGAACCACAATGTCCACACTAAGTGAGTGGTTACAACCAATTAGAAAGAAATGCAAGTACCATTTTTGTTAATTTATTTAAATTAGTATTCATATAGAAATATCGTTGTATAAAGTTAGATATATGAAAGATATGAATTCAAAATATCATCAGTCTACAATAATACGTTTCTCACAAACTTCTAGTATGATGGCTCAAGTATTTGTACACACATATAAAAGAAAGTATGAGAAGATATTTATGTAATGGTGCGCAAATGTTGGAAGGTGTATCTACCATGTGGATTATATAACTTGAGGAAAATGGGGCTGTAATAGAAGTTTATTACTATCATTCTAGCCAAAAGCTCGAATTGATTTATTTCATTGGTCTATGTGTATATAATACTTTTGATAGGAAGTTTGAAAATCAATTTTTAGAAATTTTGATGTATATTTATTGTAGTAAACGAATTTCATAATAAAAATAATATATTTTATATAAGACCGTGGACATGTTCTTAGAGGAACTTAACACAAAGCGTTTGGTTATTTACCCCCGTAGACTATATGTCCTCGCTTGTATTTGTGGCTTCGAGCTATACCTGATTGGATACTTACCCTCGTAAACTATGTGTTCACGCTTGTTTTGTGGCCTCCGTGCTTTGCTTGTTTCGTGACCTCTATGTTGTGCTTGTTATTCATAGCCTCTATGCTGCGTTGGTTTTGTGGCCTCTATGTTGCACTTGTTATTTACAGCTTTGTGCTACGCTTGTACACTTTGTGTTGGTTCTTCTAATGAAACAAGTGTTGAAATTTTTTTTGACATTATTTCTTAGTAGCTAAAAGAAATTCTCTTATTAAGTGTTCTTTTTCCTTAAATTTATGATTTTTTTTCACTTTCTATTTTTTGGTCATATATAAGCATGGTTAGGGAAAGTGTGAGACCAAGTTTTATCCATAAGTCATTGATGACATTGGCGTCTTTTATGTTGGGAAATCTTGTACTTACCAACCATTATGAATTGGCACGCATATATTTGAAGTATTTTGTATATTAAAATTATTGAAGTATGACCCTCACATTTTGGGAAACTAATCAGGAATCAATATTTATAATTTTACCGATTTTATGTTTATAACTTATAAAATCATGTTCATGTTTACTTAAACTCATATTGGTCATAAACTCAATAAAATTTATGAGTTTACATACCGAATTTACTGTTTTCGCCTCATAATATTGTGCCAACACACTTTTGAATTTGTGCTATTTTATTCAATTTAATCGTCTTCAATGGCTTTATATACAAACTTAATAGAAATTATTTATTGGATATGATAAATTATAAATGTTTATGTATTTAATTTTAATGATTCATATTTAAAATATATTTAACTTAAACTATTGTCATTGTTATATTTGTATTAATATATAATATACTTTTAACACCTGTTTATAGGTAAAGTTGAACTCTTACGAGTTTTTGTTTCAATATTACGCTTTCGTCATGAATTTATTTAAATTTGTGAGTTTATGACAACCTTGAGGGAGAGGATAGGAAAATTATTGATATAATTAACCCGTTGAAATGCTAAAATAAACCTGATTTTTTAAGTATTGAGCATTAGAAATGAGATATTTTAGTGTGAAAAAATTATCATGCTGCTATGGTCTCTTTAATGGGTTTGATTCAAAATATTTAATTTCATTCCCTTAACCCAGTTCTGTTGTAAGAAAATGAAGTCTATTTTGTTTTATTTGGGCTAACCTGAGATTAATTGATCTCACTGATAAATTTGGGTATAATTTACCACCACCTTATTTATAAGCACATACTTATATTAATGTTATTCAAATTATTGTCAGACACTAAATATCGGCATATTTCCTGTACAGAAATTCTAATCTTAGTTCTATGTCTCTATGGCTGTCCCATTGTGATGTAGCCTTAATTAGCTTTGAAATCTGTTGTTAAAATTTAAGTGGGTGATTTCGTCCACACCTGATTTTCTTGTAAGTACTTGATATGTATTATATATTGGATTGTTATTGTTTGTTCATTTGACACGGGTGGGATTAGCTCTTTATGCTGCAAATAGCTGATACCGCAAGTATGGCAGCTATTGCTCTGTTTTGGGGGAATCTAGGGAAGTTCTATAAAGCATGTGTAGTTCTATGAAAGTTGATGGCTGTGTTATTTTAATCTTAAAACCTTCACACATAAGTGTGAACTTGGTTTCAATCATGTTTGAACATATGATTAAGTATAAAGAAGAAGCTCTGCTCTCAGGTCTCATATACAAATTACAATAACACAAGATGATCTGCCAATATATAAACTTGTGGAGCCTAAGTGGAGATTATGTAAGAGTACAAAACATGCGACATATCACATATGACTACAAAATTAGGCTGATCCCAATTACAAGTCGATAATTTGAAAGAAATTCATCACACTTGATTTCGTTACCTGCATCAATAAATCTAATTAAAAATGAGATGCAACAATAACAACATATATATTGGATAAATTATGACAAGTAAATTAAATCAGTGCGTGTGCAAATCAAATCGAAACAAGATTATTGTATTTAGACTATGTTGTACTCACCTTAAAGGAAAAGGGCTTTTGATAGAATTTAGTTCCCTGATGACATCAACTGCACTCATTCTTTCATGAGGTGATTCCATTGAACATGCAAGTCCGATCTTAAATAAAGAATGCAAGCTTTTCTCAACATTATGATGGATTTGTATCATGTTCTGTGATAAGTCTCTTGATGCTTCTAGTATATGTTCTAATTCTTGTGGAAGAATAGTTGGGCTCACAACTTCTAAAAGCTTGTTCGGAAATGCAACTTTCACATATGTTTGAAGATCATGACCATTTTTAAACATACTTTCTGTGGGTCTTCTTTTCGTTAACATCTCTAAGACAAGAATGCCAAAGCTATACATGTCACCTTCTATTGAAACCTCAGAACCCATTCCATATTCTGAAACATTAAAAGCATATTAATTCTCTTCATTAAAGAAATGATTATTGAAGAGAATGCAAAAGGAAATTGAGTCAAAAAGCACTAGGAATTTTAATAACCTTGTAAAAAATTTAAATGATACCTGGAGCTATATAGCCAATGGTGCCCTTTATTCCAATTGTGCTGCTTTGTTTATTAGACACTTCAACTGTTGACAGTAGCCTTGCCAATCCAAAGTCACTCAAATGAGCAACCATATTACCATCAAGAAGAACATTGTTTGGCTTCAAATCACAATGAATAAGAGGTTGTCCATATTCATAGTGAAGATAGTTTAATGCAGACACAATATCAATAAGAATATTTATTATTTGATTAAGGTGCAAAATTCTTGGATGATCTCGATTTTCTGTTCCAGGATGCAACCAATCTTCCAAGTTTCCATTCACCATATATTCATAAACTAGAGCCTTAAATTCATGGCCCTTGTAATCTATGCTTGCACAACATGTTATAATTCTTACCAGATTCCGATGCTTCACATTCCTAAGTGCATTACATTCAGCGGTGAAACTCTTGTGTGCTCCCCTTATTTGAAGGTTGATGACCTTTATTGCAACAACTTTTTGAGACTCAAAACTTCCCTTATATACAGAGCCAAAACTACCAGATCCTATCAAGTTGTTGATAGAGAAACCATCTGTAGCATTATGCAAACTTTGATACGATACTCTAGAAAGCATATCAATTGTTGGTGGACTTGAAGAAGATTTCTTGCTTCTTTTCATCAAATAATAAATAGCAACAACAGATAACAGAAGAAGAAAAATAATCACACAACATAGTGATACAATCAACTTTAAGTTTTGATTTTTCCTTTTTCCTGAAGATTTGAAAGGGCATGGTGGCAGCTCCAACTTTGATATGCCTCCACAGAGCTTGTTATTCCCAATAAGTGATATTGCACTTGCATTGCCAAACACACCTTTGCTTGGTACCTCCCCATCAAGCTTGTTGAAGGATACATTTAGGTACTCCAAAAAAGCAATATCTTGCATGTCTTTTGGAATTGATCCAGACAAATTATTCTGTGATAAGTCTAGATGTCTTAATCCTTTCAATGAAGTCAAAGATAATGGGATGGTTTCTTGAAAGAAATTCCCTTGCAAAAAAAGATACTCTAAGCTTTGGCAATCTCCAATGGTTTCAGGAATACTTCCAAATAAATAATTATGAGAGACATCCAATTGACTAATACTTTTTAAGTTTCCTACCTCGTTAGGGAGATCCCCACTGAAGGAATTGTATGACAAGTTTAGTACAATCGACAAACGTGAAAGTCTAATCATCTGGACAGGGATCGTTCCATTGAAATGGTTTAGTGATAAATCAAGATATTGCATACTTTCACAATGAATTATACTGGGAGGAATTTGCCCTTCGAACATGTTGTTTGACAAATCTAAGTGGAACAATTGAGTGAGGTTACCTATGAATGGTATACTTCCAGAAAATGTGTTTCCCCTCAAAGACATGTATTGCATGTTTTGAAACTTCCCAAAACTGATTGGGATATTGTCAGTGAAATAATTCATATCTGTTACTAGCATCTTCAGGTTAATGAGGTTTCCTAACGCCATAGGAATTCTGCCGCATATTTGATTTCTTCCAAGTGTCAGTTTTGTGAGCTGGGTGGACAAATTGCCTATGTTATTTGGTAAATTGCCCCCAAAATTATTTTCATCCAAGTATACTCCTGTCAACTTAGTGCAGTTGCTCAAAGAATTTAGAAACTCCCAGTCTTTGGAAGAATTACTTCCCAGACTATTAATATTGAACTCTAAAACTGAGAGGTCATGCAAATTTCCAAGATTTGGAATTTGTCCTACCAAGTTATTTCCTCCTATAGAGATCAATACAAGCATAGTTGCATTTGCAATGGATATTGGGATTTGACCTGAGAAGTGATTTCCAGAAATTGCCAAGAGTTGGAGATTAGGGAGGTTGGAGAACATATTGATTGGCAGAGAGCCATTGAATTGATTATATGTTAGTCCGATGAGAGTGAGAGATGACAAATTGTAAAGAGCAGAAGGAATTTCACCTGAAAACATGTTGATACTTACTTGAAATAATGTCAAATTTTTCAACCGGCCTATTTCTTCTGGTATACTCCCCTCAAAATTATTGTAAGGCAAAGAAATAATACTGAGAGAAGTAAGATTCCACAATGAAGTTGGGATTTCCCCAGTGAAATTGTTTTCAGGTAGAAACAAACCTTCAAGCTTATGGAGAAAGCCAATCTCCATTGGTATTTTGCCAATGAGATGATTCCCTCCAAATGATAAGCGCATGAGGTTAGAGCACCTTGTGACGTTTGTCGGAAGTTCCCCCGTCAACGTATTATTTTGGATATTAAGCACTTGTAGTCGGAACAAACGACCCAACTCCTTTGGGATTTCTCCATGGAAATTGTTGTTGTCAAGAATGATAATTCTTAGGAAGGAGAGATTACCAATGAAAGGCGATATTGTCCCAGACAATTTATATCTGTCTAACAGTAGTTTTGTAACTCTGTGATGCTTGTGGCCACAAGAGATTCCATGCCAGTTGCAGACGTGTGTGGATGAATTCCAAGAGTCCATGATCCGATATGGATCATTAGATATTGATTCCTTGAATTTGATTAAAGACAAGCGATCTGTTTCGTTGCTCAGTGATGAAGCGGGTTTGCAAGATTGAAATATGAGGGTAAAGAAAACAAGCAAGTGAAGGGACATTGTTGGGAAGCAGCAGGCTAGTTCAAGAGAGCCCTGTGTACGGTGAAGCACACTTTTTATCTGTAATTAGTTGGAATTGAGTAGGGAAAATAAGTAGATTGCGTGGACACAAAGTACGAAATGGAGGGTGCATTAATATAATCTGTCTAAAGGCAATGTCAGCCAATGTTGCATCAAAATGCATTAATCATAATATGTCTAAAGTCAAAAAGGCATGGAAGTAGAAGTCAGAGAAGGCCAGCTTTGAATGGAAAAATGTGGACACCAAACTTTATAATTTCATCTCACTTTAGCATTTCTTTTGGTCGAATCTCATTTCAGCATTTTAAAATTTGCCAATTTGTAAACTTTAATTGTTTTAACATTATTTTATCTTTTTTTTTTGTTTTAAAAGAATGGACAACAAACGTCACGCGTGATATCATTATAAGGATCATAAATTCACAAAAACACCTTATCTTCTAATTTTGAAAAATTCAAAGAACTTAAAGCAAGTTAGCAAGGCCTTGTTTTGTTATTGTCTATTTGTATTTAATAATTCTATTTTACTTATCATTATTATATTTAGGAGAAATTGAGGAAAAGTCTCTCATTAAAAATTTTATTGCGAATTAGATAACTATAATCTCTTTATTCTTAAATGAGAAATTTACATATACATAGGTGCTTAAGACATACTTCATGGAAAATAACATACTAACAATTTCAAAAAATAATTACAATGCCCAAAAACAGTAACATAAGTAAAATGATGAGTATGTTTTATTAAAAAATTATTATATAATTATGCTCTTCATATATCATCTCAATAATGTGATAAAATGTTAATTATTTATTTTGCATTTGTAAGAAAATCTTTGAAATTAATTGTCCTTTTCAGAAATCTTTCAATTCTTTAATCGAAATTCAGAAAATTTACAAATTCTTAATTATAAATATATAAGAACATCACCCGAAAAAATATAATTATTTATAAGTCAAAAAAATCAAAAGCATATAAATAATTGTTTTGGTTTAATGATACTCTTGTGCAAAAAAATACCTTTTGTTAATCAAGTGTAAGCTAAGGGGTTAGTGTTGCAGCCTTTCAGCCAATGTGACTGAATCGGACCAAAAATCCAAACCCAATTGACATGCAGTTATAATTGGCCTTCATCCTTCCACCGAGAGTTATGAGCATTGGTTCTTCTATATAATGGGTCAAACATTACGTTATTTTCAAGTTGCTCATTATTAGGTGTGAATTATTCTCAATGCAGTGTGTTTAATTATTGCTGTAGAAAGCGGGCGCTAATCAATTAAAGACATTTTCTTTATTACCACTTGTTCGTATTTTCAAAATCTTGTCGTTGAAATAGTAACGTCTATAATTGAGAAGAAGTGGTTCATAAAATGCATTATAATATATAATTCCACTAGTGGACCGAATGGATCATGCTCCAGTAAAATAATTATGTGGGACTTCAAAAAGTCCCCAATTATTATTTCAAAAAGTCCCCAATTATTACTTCAAAAAGTCTCCAATTATTAAAACAAGTGATTGTGATTGGCAACTGTCCATGAGAAGAAGGCCACGCAAATTTGGGGCTTGTTTGATCCTATTATGTAAAATAGTTGTTTTTTTAAAATATATTTTTTAAATTGATGTGAGGGCGGGTATGGATGGTGAACTTAAAGCTGTTTTTGTTTTTTTAGTTTTTTTAGAAATAATTTTTTTTATGTTTAAAAATAAGGAAGAATTTTAAATAGGGATCACAGTTGGGAAATAAGTGAATGAGTCATATGAATAAGTTTTTTTCTTACTCATATGACCCATTCACTTATTTATAAACTGCTTTGATATTAATTTCCAACTAAGGTCCCTATTTAAAATTCCCCCTAAAAACAATTTGGTAAAAACACCTTTTCAAACAAATTTTCTGCTTTTTTGTTTTTAAAAATCAAAAAACTGTTCCCAAAATAAGTTATGGCCCTTGAATACTCTATCCACATATAGTAAACATGCTGCAATATATCTTTATTATAAGTCAATTTTGACTAAAATAATATAATTCTTAATATAAGTTCAATTTGAAAGAAGAGAGAGAAAAGTTGAAAAGACAACCTTCATAGATGAAGGTAAAATTGTAAATTGGATATTCAATTATGAGCTTAACTAATGTTTCTTGATATGTGTGAATTAATTTAAATAGACTTATAATAAGAACCAGAGTGAAATTTACATATAGTAAGAGTTAATGAAAATATAACATCTCAAATCATTTTAGTCATAGTTTGTTGATGACTAATATAAAAAATTCAAATTTTAGCTTGTTTTTAAGAAAAGAAATCATAATTTTTTTTTAAAAAAAAGAAATTAAAACAAAATTATCAACTTATATTTTTTTCAAAAAAAGATAAATTTATTATTATTTTTTTAAGATGAATCATCAACCAACTATGATTAAAATTATCTGACTTATTATATTTTTATTAGATAGAGTTTAAATGACGTGACACTCTTAGAGGCTGTAAGTGTCATGCACATATCCAATTTTATCTCAACATTTTTTGCGTAGGATAGGCGACACTAATTTTTAATTTTAGTGATACAAGCAATCATCGACGTTACATGGCACATCCCCCCGCCAAAAAAAAAAAACCAAACCCCCCGTCAGCCACCATCGACTGCCACATGTCCCTTGCCAATCACACCATATGTCAACAAGAAATAAGTTTCACATGATTTGGGATTATAGGATCCAAATAATAAGTATTATTGAACTATTAATACAGACAAGAAAATGAGTGAACTCGTACAATGATAAGTCATATAGAAAACTGGTAAATTTCTCTATGAGCAAGTTACATATAGACTGTGCATCTTTTGTTAGAGATTTTTTGCCATCAAAATTGATATTTTATCAATTTGTTTAAATATCATTTATGCTTACAAATTTGTAAAGAATTGGACGTTGCAAGTTATTTATTAATAAAATTTTGCTTGAATCATTCTAATATCATTATTGGGGCATTAAATTGTGAAATATTAAATATAGACGTTATCATATTCAAACTCTTAATTGCCCCTATTCCATTTTGGAATATGGATATTTAATATTCAACTATTTTTAATGGCATTAAATTAAGGAATTTGGGCAAATTATGGGAACAGTATTTTATTGTTTTAATGAATATCTGCAATGTATTCCTCTTGTAAATGTAGGGCAAAGAGAAATTTTTTTTGTCCTATTCATAAAGCATTATTAAAGTTTTGCTTAACTTATTATTTTGTTGATTTTATTTTTATTTAAAATTATATATATTAAATGAGAGTAGAATTGAAAATTTGTTGAATCTTATGACAAATTTAATGAAATTTAAGGTTTTCTTTGATCTATGTGAAAAATATTGAAAGTGCCTTATATATTGAACCAGAGGAGTACACATTTTAGTGGGTTAAACGTTTTAGAAAAAGGATAATTAATATGTATGTCCTTATAGTTTCAACCAATTTTTAATTAGTCTTTATAGTTTCTGTTCTTTTTATCAAGTCATTATTTTTTCACATGTTTTTAATTATATTATTGTGGTTATTTACTTTTTTTATTAGGTTCTTATTGTTTCATCAGATTTTTAATAAGTCCTTATTAGTTTTTAAATTTTAATAACTATTATAATTCTATTTTATTTTTTAAAAAATTATTACTATAATAATTAAAATTTAATAATTATATAGATAAATAAAAATTAGAATTAAATATTAAATAATATAAATATATGTTTGATGAAAAATTCTGAAGAATATTAAAATAATTCATAAAAAGGAATGTTAAAATAAAATATCACAATAATTGATTATTTATATACTATTTAATTATAATACTTAATAATATTATAAATAATAATAAATATATATTTCTAGAAGAATAATATTAGTGTTTATTGCATACATATAGAAAAAAAGTAAAGGGATCTAATTAAAAATTATATGAAACTATAAGGACTTGATCAACAACAACAATAAAGCCGTAATCCCATTAGGTAGGGTTGGCTACATAAATCTCATGACGTCATTATAATCTGTCGAAAACCATATCCTTATATAAATTATTGACCAAAAGGTCATTCTCTATAACTTTGTTGAGTGTTCGCTTTAGCTTCCCCTAACATCTTTTTATGGAGCTACATACTGCTTGATCAATCCTCTTTATCGGTACATCCAACGGCTTTCTTTGTACATGACCAAATCACTTCCAACAATTTTTTACCATTTTATCTACAATAGAAGTTAGTCCAACTCATTTGCATATATGATCAATATGAATCTTATCTAGTTTTGTATGGACACACATCCATTTCAATATTCTTATATCAACTATTTCCATTTTATGTTCATGATGTCCTTTTAACGCCCAACACTCATTACCATATATCATTGTTGGTCTTATAGTAGTGAAAAACTTCCTTTTTACTCTATTAGGCACCTTCTTATCACAAATAACACTAGTAGCTTTTCTACATTTACACCATCCTGCTTGAATTCTATGATTAACATCTCAATTTCATGATCTTGTTCACTAATTGATCCCAAATATCTAAATTTTGTCACTTGTAGAATAACTTGTCCCCCAATTTAACTTCCAATCCACTTTGGCATGCTGCTTGGCAAAATTGCAATGTATATATCCTGTTTTGCTCATACTCAAATGAAATTCTTTCCCCTCCAAAGTCTCTCTTCATGTTTCAAGTGAAGATTTATAATAGGCAAAAATCATTGTAGAGTCTAAGACTCTGCAAGTGTATAGGCCATATCAAGTAATGAAGTGATAAGTAAGATATCATTTTCACGAGGAATCAAGAAAATTAATTTTTAGATATTAAATTCTCAAATTTCATTTAAGT
>JBAGKO010000004.1:1959540-1971528 GCA_037177275.1 Acacia concinna | reverse complement strand
AAAAGAGGTTGAAACAAAAGAAAAAAAAAGCCTCTATGGAGAGGAAAAAAAAAAACAAATAGGCCTCCTATGGCCCTCTCTTGAGAAAGCGCCATAGGAGACATCAATTAATATTATATATATATATATAGTCTCATGTGACGCTCTCTTTGATAAGCGTCACAGGAGTCTTTAGTGGTGTAGATTTTTGTGATATTCAAAGAGCGCCACATTTCCATAAAAAAAGAATGCCATAAGGACTAATTTTTGTAATAGTGAGTCATAACATGATTAATTTTTTTAATAGGAAAACATTTATTTGTGAATTTCTGAATAATATAAATGTTAACTCTTTTTCAAATTAAGCTTTAAGAAATTCTGCAACATGAAAATAAACCTATATGATTTTGTTGGGCATCTATAATATAAAATTTATAAGTAGCCACACTGACAATAAATTATGAAAAATGCTGCTTTTATCTTAATTTTTATGATTATTTATAACTATTGTGTAGTTCACAAATTATTTCACGGGACAAAGTTAACCTACACTTACATTGGAACAAAGAAGTTTGTTTACGAGCTATGAGTGAAGCCAAAGTCTTTTTTTGTTCTGGTCAATAAGAAAAATAGCCAGACTCTTGTTTGGTGTCGGACAACGTATTCGTTCTCTCACTATAATATTTATTATTAATCTATTATTATTATTATTATCAGATAGTATTATTTTTTATTACAAAAGAAAAAAGAAGAAAATTATATTTTTATGATGATACGATAGTTAATTAATTGTGCTCTAGTATTTTAAAATAATTATGATCTTTATGAACTTTTTAAAGTATTTTGGAGAACTAATCTTTTGATCCTTATGTTTTTAACTAAGGTATAACTCAGTCAGTACAATTTAATTTGGTGCAACTCATTTTTTATAATTTTGATTAAGTTATAACTCAATTCCTAAACTTTGAACCATTACAATTCAGTTTCTATAGCTTTGACTAATGTATGATTTAGTCCCTAACCTATTTTTTCTACAACATAAGGACTAAATTATAAAATGATTAAATCTATAGAGACTAAGTTGTAACGAGTCAAAGTTCAGGAACTGAGTTATAACTGAGTCAAAATTACTGAGACCAAGTTAAGTCAAAGTGTAAGAACTAAGTTATAATTTGGTTAAAATTATAGGGATCAAAAGATTAATTTTCTAGAGTATTATTAACATGTACATCGTACAAAAATCTAACATGTGAATAGAGTGTCCATGGTTGTTTCTTTGGTCGGCTGGGAATTTTTATTTTAAAACAAAAATGAGCATGATTGATTCTATGCTTGGGAATTTAAGGAGAAGTACCTAGAGAAAAAAATATTTATTGAAAAGAATCTTAAAAATTATAATTATTTTAAAGGACGAAAAATCAATATAAATGTACATATACTAAATTGCTCCTACTCAAATTCGCTATGTTCCCCCTTATCAAAGTCTCAACTATTTCAGGCCAAAAAATAAAACTATTAATTAACAGTTACAGGCAAACAGGGAAATACTATTTCTTTTGTTTTAAATTAAGTCACGAATGATGAAGAAAATCTAGATTGAGCTTACCGAATTAAGAAAAGTGGGTTTTTGTTAGCAACTACGGGTTTGGAAAACTTGTGTAAAAAACTTGCTGAGTTGACTAAGATATTGATGTCTGCTATTACTGTCGAGAGGAGGGAGTGCAGTTTTTTTTTTCTTTATTTCTAATTTTGCCATTAAAATTAAAATATATATATATATCATTTCACCCATTCATCATTAACTACCAAATGTTAAGGTCCGGTTCCCCATTTTTAATGCCAGTTCTCTCATACATGAAGAAACTAAACACACCAACAAAAAAGCTATATGCATATTACATTACTTCTATCTCGGGGCAGGCCTATTTATAATTTATAATTATAAATAAGACGAGATTAGTAGTAATTTTTATTATTGAAATGAGACACATGACAAACTTTAAGTAACATACAGCACCAACCAAATCCAGATACACATATTACTACCTCAAAGCTTATTCATATAGTATAGTTTATAAATAAGCCGGTAGAGGTAATAATTAGTTTTATTCAAACGAGACAGATACATGGCAAACGTTACAAAAACAGGGCACCAACAAAAGGCAGATAGTCTGATAGATACTTTTTATTAACTCATAACAGAGGTAATATTGAGATTTTGGTAATGAGGAAATATCACACAGAGGAGAGAGTGGGCTTCAAACCAACGCGCCAGGAGCACAAGTCTTTGGTGACAGAGAGTTGATAGGGCCATTCACTTAGAGCCAGCCACTGGTTCACCGGAAACGCTTGCTTCTTGGATATGCTGCCACTGATAGTGACTTCCACGTAATCCAAGTACCACCCTGGCTTGTTCCCTGTGTTGTCGGAGGTGACAGTAATGGCGCAAACATCGATGCAAGTTGCAGTGCGGCTGAAGATGTCAAGGTTGCCCTGCTCGAAGTAGTCGTGACCCGGTGCCATCATGCCCCACTCTTCGATGTTCTTGATGGTTAGACTATTGCCGGACCTTGAGTTATATAACTTCAGGCTAATTTTGGCGTCCGTTCCTGCACTACCGCGATCTCCTGTCTGAATTCTCACAAGGTACTGGCACTGATCCTGTTGCATGTATATATATATATATAAATATATACATGTGTGTGTGTATTATAAACACGCGTACGCAACTAAGTGGAAGGAATAGTAAAACCCTATTGAGGCTAATAATGAATCAACACAAGAGAGCAATTACTTACAGCTGATGTAGCCACTGAGGCGAAGCTGATAAGTGAGAGGAGAAATAGAAGACAAGACAATGGAACAACTCTGAGAGCCATTTCTTTTCTCTTTTTTTTGGTAAGTTTTTGACGATGAGGAAACAGCCTATAATTATGCCTTTATATAGGGCGAGATGCAAGGCGATAACGTGGGATGTGTCAACCTAGTTTCGTTCTGATAACGTTGTGTGTACACATGTCCTGCATGCATGAATGGATAGCAGCCCCATTATATTATATTTAGAAACATATGCAAGCATGGAAAGAAAAGTCTTAGTCAAGAAGATAGTGATCAAGAGAGTTAAAGACGACAAAATATCACTTCAATGTCAGTATATAAGCATGTCAGGAGGACCGGAGAAGTTGAGCTCAAAGCAGACAAAGTGACGAAACTTGAGAACGAGTGTAGGATTTAGTTCACAAAATTAAAAGTATTATTGTATATGAGCTTAGTCTATTTAATCAGTATCGGTAACTAATATTATTTATCCTTATACTCCTCAATTCCTAATTATAAAGGTTCGTTAACTTTTTTAGAGAATTTTAAAAAAATCTTAAGAAAGCTAATTATATCACTTTAATATATTAAAATTTATCGTTTTTTTTCAAATTATGTTGTTTGACTTATGAACTAATATATAATGTAATAAAATATAATATATGATATGATTAAGTAATATAATTAGCTTTCTTAGGATTTTTTTAGAATTCTCTAAAAAAGTTAACTGGATCTTATAAATAAGACAGGAGGGAGTAAATACTCTAACAATCTTCTCTAATTCACTTCATTCCTCTTCTTTTTTATTATTGTTTTGAGAATATGAAATCGGTTTTATATTTATGAATTATGATCGTCATTGATTATGTTCAATAAACATAATATTAAATAATGGAGCGGTACTATTAAGTAGTCTCACTCACTTCAAGTTCTGTACAAAACGAAGAATCTGTATCACAATGTTTCTATAGAACGGTAAAAATGTGTATGTGACTTAGTATTTATTTTTATATGCCGATAATATCCAATATACTAACTTGTATACCATCAATAATTTACATTTTTGCACTCTGGGAAGTGGGAACAAATAAAAATAGATTGATTTATTTATTCACATAACTGTTTTAAAAAACTAATCTGAGATACGACTTTTGGTAAGATAGAGATATAAGCTTTTTTTTCCTGGTGACGATGATAATATGTTTTATTTTCCGCCATTTGAAGGAATTTTTTTTTTTGGGTAAGAAGAGACATATTTTCTACTTATACATTAAAAAGTGCAAGTTAAAAGGTAAAAGTACCCATAAACTTTTTTCTAAAAATACACCATTTACTATAAATTTTATTAGGTAAAAAAGTGTCCATAAACTTTTAGAAATAGATAAAAAATGACACATTCGTTAACTCATGCTAACTTTCACGTGGTGAGCCTCATGATGCAAGTTTTAAATGATTATTTTATTTAAAACAAAAATACACTCTTTCTTCTCCCCACCCCTTCCTATTTTCATCGACTACAGTAAGGAAGGGGATGAATGGAAAAAATAGGATCTTATTTAGTTTGATGAGAGGGTTAAGAAGGGAATTGATGTTTAATAATTTTTTATTTGGTTTGAGAGGGGAGATAAGAATTAATTTACCACTTCACCCTTATATATTATATTATATTTTTTACTTAAATACATTAAACATAAGTGCAGCAATATATAATTGATATATGAAGGATTTTGGGTGTATTTGGAATCTAGTTGACTCATTTAGTACCCACATGAGATCAGAGCACTTTATAGACTCCGATCACGTTATATGGAGAAAGCACCCGGAGAGAAGAGAAGAACCTCAGAAAGAATTTTGTTTGCGAAAGTTTCTGCTATGAAGACATAAAAAATGATTGTCTTATCTCTCAACTGGTGTCATCCCATATATTACGTATGGGAAGTTATTTTAATTTTGAATTTTAAATAATATATCAAAATTCCTCTCTTGGACCCATATATTTCACTTATTTATATAATAATCCCTAATCCACTAAGGGTGGATTAGGCATATTCCAACATCTCCCACTCACTTGGTGGATCAGATGTTATGAGTTAATTCTCTTTCTCTTCCATTCTTCTTTCATACTAGGTGCTCTGTCGTAACTGCGTGGGCATGACATCTCTATTTGGATGTCTTGTACTAGGAATCCCTTTTTTTTATAGAAATCATCAAAAAAACAACCCTATAGTGCAACTCGATCATATAAATATACTGCCTTTGATATCTTAGATTTAACCCATATATACTTTCCTTGTGGTTAATCTAATCCTCTTGAGTTAAGATAAAACTCATATTGCCTTTCTCATATGTCTAGTGTCTACATAAATGTGTATATTCTAGGTAATCTTTCTTTCGCCCAAATAACATTTTAATATGAGTCAACCGCTTTCCTAACTTAATACCTTTAAATCATATATATTATGATCATAGGAAAAATGTTAAAGTAGCAGACGTTGAAACATATCTTCATGATATTATCAAAGTCAAAGGACATCTTTGAAATGATTAACATTTATGGAACTCACACAACAACGAATGAGGGATCTATTCAATTGTTTCCTATTTGCGACTCTCCAACACATACGATATGGATCGCATGCTATGGTGTTACTCTTATACTTTAAAAGTGCATGTCAATTTACACCGTACAGACTTAAGTTTAGACATGCACAATATCTAAACCCAAATTTCTCAACTTTCCTCACATTATATGATGTCAATTTGAAGAATTTGTTGTCCGGTTATAGGTAATATGGACATAGAAATCCATGATTTGATCCATATTTATGATCATAGGTCTCATCTCAACTTATTGCATTGTTAAGTCGAAGCAACATTTAATTTGTGTCTCTTCTCTACCATATTAGTATTATCATTGCTTTGTTGGTTACAATTATCTCATCTTTGCACACTTCTCCTGAGTGCTAAAGGCGGTCGCTCGTGTGAGAAAGCCGACCTCATTAACCTATACGACATACTAGAAATTGTATACTTTTACATACATATGTAAATCTATAATGAAGTATCCATACTTCATTTCCTATACATGACAAAGGACTCATCATGTTTTTCATACACTTTCTTGGTCATATGCTTATTTTGGGGAATGCGTTGTTCAACAACAACTTTATGTGCTATAATATCTCTATAACATCATATCTTTTATATCTAGTATTGGTATAATACTTAGGGTCTTTTTCTTAGACAATGATTGCATTTTTTTCACAATGGATTTAAATTCCCACTTTCAAATCATAGATGTTTCTCCGAACATCACCAGTCATATATCAACTTGTACTAACATTATACATAATTAAAACACACATTATCATTATGTGCCCTAAAGTATCTTAAAGACTGTTGTAGATCCATTCCAAGTCTCTCACAATGGTTAGATTAGTAACAACTTATAAGTCTTACTATAAAACAAATATCTGGCCTTATACACATCACTGTGTATGTTATATTACCAACATCATTTGAATGAAAATTTCTTTCTATATTCTATTTTGATTTAGTTTAGAGACAAATATCAAGACCCAAATTCTCATTCCTAAAGATATTGAAGTATTCTTGAAATTGTATTCACTCATAGAGAATCACTCAAGAAGCTCTTAAATATAATTCTCTTGTGAAAGAGATTATTATTCTCAAGTTATCTCATTGGATCTTAAATCCAGGATGTTTATTCATTTACTCATGTGTTTTCAAACTTTATGAGTACCATCCTTTAATAGACACCTCCAAATTCAAACTTTGACAATGTCTTTCTTTAATCATATTAAAAAAAATGCATTAGGTCATCACTTTTATGAAAACTTATACATCATTGTCTGGATGATTGCTTCAATCCATTAAAGAATCTATGCATAAACATATAATGTTAACACCCTGTGAAACCTCAAAATTTCACTTTAAATGAAATCTAAAAGTCAACGCAAATAGACTTCTCTACCATATCACATATTAAAGGTATAGGTTTTATCTAAACAGTTAATTGTTGTCATAATAAGCATGATTCGAGCATACAACAAGTGGTATGCATGCCACCTTGTTATGCTTATCCCTTAGCAACAAATTAAGTCTCGTATTTGCTAATTTGATCTATCACTCTTACTCTTTAGTATTGGAGTAGATAAACTAATTCTCAAACATAATTCTATCCCAATGAACTGTGTATCACTTCCAATATTTTCTTCCATTATACCTTAGTATAATTTTATAAGGCCTTTAGTACAAAACATGACTAATCATCATCAATTGCTAGTTCGTTCTATACTACCTCATCTCTTTGTCTCATAAAGAGATATATAATAATTAGTTTTGCCCTTGTTTGGAAACAAATTCACGACAAATATGGTACCTTTTTAATTCTGTTTAGTCATAATTCTATCTTCACTCATGAAAAAATGTGAAGACTTAATCCTAATAAGCTCCTACTTGCAATCACAATGGGAATGTGCAGCTGATCCATACGGTCTACTAGCAACTATTGTAATCTCAGCTTACTCTAAAGGTTTGTGGAAAAACAGATTAGGTCATGCTTTGACCTTAGATTCATGCTTTGACCAAACTTATTAGTGTGTATAATTCTCTACCTTTGAGGGTGCATGGTTAAAATACAAACTTGATGAAACCAAGCAAATGTTCTAATCCACTAAAAGCAGACCTAATGATTACTCTCCCACTCATGTTTGGTGGGGTAGTATGAATCATTTTGTACTTAACCGTATTTTATGGCATCTTATTATGCCTTTCAACAACTCTATCTTGTAGTGGAATGTTTCAGATAGTTAAAAATTTTAACTATCTTTCACTTGTCACATAGCTATTTGATAATTCATAACTTAATTAGTATGCAAGATCTCAAAAATAATCTTCAATTGACTTTATTTGAGTTTACATTTCATTCATTAGTAGTCTAAAGTACTTTAAGTTTTAGACTCATATGAAAACAAATAAAATGATTATTTCATGAATAATCTCCTAATCAAATATTAGAAAATATTGAGTTATGTGTCTTACCCTCATGTATAGTACCATATTTATCATAACGGAATAGTTACAAAGGAAACACAATCGTTGTCCCTTTACTGTAAATCTTTTCTCATTTCTTTGTCTGCTAGACTCACAGAAGGATATTTCTATAATGAAAATTAGACTTAGCAATCCTCATTATGCTAGTCTTAGTAGTAATCCTTTATTCTATATAGAGTAACACATAACCAAGTCAATACTTGATTTATAAGGAGTGTTAAAGCAATTAAGTATAGAGAGTCACTGACAATGCTACATTTAAATAAACCTTAATAAAAGAAAATTGAGTCAGAATTATGTATAATCTTGTTCCTTAATCATGAAAGTTTAAACCATTCGAGTCCATAATTTAGATGACATGACATGATAACTTAATCTCATCTAAACCAATTTATGAAGCGCATAATAGAGAATTAAAGTCGTTCTACCACCAAAAAAAGAAGAAGCAAACTTATAGTCGTGAATACTTTTTACCTTAATCCTCATAACACCTCTAATATTAAACTTTATACTTTAATTTGATGATAGAGTAAATGCTAGGAAGGAGTCTCATTCCTTATTATTGTGGTTTATAGAGCTTGTGTCATTTTGTGTTCACTTGACTTGGAACAATTATTTGCAAAGTGACTTATTTTATAGTATAGAAAAAAAATTGTTTGACCTTGCTAAGGTCAGTGATTGTTTAAAGAATTTCTTACCCTTCTTGAAATTTAGGGTTGTCCTTCTTTCTCTTTTCTGGAACCTCTTACCCTCTCTTGATTTATGTTTAAAGTATAAAGGACTTGATTTCTCTATAAATCAAGCTGTCTAGATGATTTTTATCCTCTTAAAATTCTTTTTTGATTCCAAGTACTTCAGCACATTGTCAAAAATAACAATGTTTGTGCTTTAAGTTACTTTCATGAGCTCCTACCTAGAAAGGAGTCTTATTAAATAAACTATACTTGTTGTTCGTCAAACAACATGTGTCAACTTTTTTAAGTTTTCTCATCATGTTGGTTATCTCACATAAGTGCTACCTTATAAGAGGTGTTATAAATACATTCAAATGTCTCTTTCAATGCAATTCACATGGCCTTGCTATTGGATTTCTTTCGCATTTGCATATGCATTAATCAAGTATAGCAATATGCTGGGTGATTTGTATCATGAAGTTTCCTTTTGTATATCATACAGATCTCATAAAATCATATATGCAGAGCAAACTTTCCATTTTTAGGTAATATCATGACTCTAGTCAGTGATTTGACTATGTTTATTCTTTTCTTTAAATGAGAACTTTCGATGCCAGATTTCACAATTGCCCCCATTAAGTTTTAATATATGTTCTTGTTCTTGCCAGCCTTCTTTGGCTTAATTATAATAATTATCCCACATGTAGTATTATTTATAATTATTTTGAATTAAGAACATCTTTTTATAGCACATTAAAGTATCCAATGTCATGTACTTGTATTATTCTTGACTAGAAAAAAATAACATCATTGGGTCTACGATCAAGATAATACGTTTGTACCTCCCATCACACAAATTCCAGCAATGCCACTATCATCTATCAAAAATTCATACAAGTACTTCATATAATATGCTCATTTATGATTTTCAAAATGCACAATTTCTGAAAAAGAGCTCCCACTTAGGTAGAGCATATAATGTTAGCTCCCACCTTGAGCATATAATACTAACTCCCACTTAGATACGGCATATTCTTATTTTAGAAGACTCATTTTCCAAGAACTCCTATTTAACAGGAGTATTTGGCATTTAATTTTTCATATCTCTTATTGCCACATTATGATCTTAATGTCTTATAAACTAAGAATTTTGGGACAAGTCAATAGATTTTGTTGTTCTATATTCATCTTATTTGTTCATATGTAATTTCTAGCCAAAACAAAAAATTTCAAAGGGGTAATTTTATGTGGTTCTCAATAGACCCAATTTGATGGCTTCTTAATAACCATTAGTTTTAAGGTTGTAAGAATTTCATGTCCAATGTTATTTTAATCATCTTCCAAATTGTCTCTAATTTCTTGAAGAGATATTTCAAATGTTTTATGCAATTTGTATTTGTTTCTTTACATAAACATTAAATATTTGCACTTAACTCTTTTATAGTTTGTGTTTGTGATTGGATTGAGCCTAGGCTTCTTTTTTCTCTCATGAAGTAGGCTCTTCTATTTGAGGCACATCATTCTTCTAAATTCTACTATTATCCGGAGTTTTGGTGTCGCAAAATTTCTCCATTAGATATTCATTTTTGCTTTGATTTGATACTATCTCTTTAGTATCTTATCCCTCACTTTTATCTTTATAAGGTTTCTCTGGATTTGAATCTTGAGATTTTGGCTCTCATAGTTCAAGATTTAAGATATTCAACTTTTTCTTTTATAAATGATCTCTTAAGTCCCTTTTCTATTTAAATCTTTTAATCCATTTCGTGTTTAAAAATGAGCCTTACTTTGGATTATCTTCCTCTAGATTCTCTTTAGGACTTTTTTCTTTGGGTTATTTCTTATGGCTCAACCTTAAATGAGCAAATTCCTATTTTATCCATTTTTTTCCAAAGGTCACATTCCTCTAGAGAAAATTTTTTTAGTTTTGTTTCAATTTTAGAGATAACAAGACATAACTCATTTTCTTATCAATAATAGAGTAGTTCATATTATGAAATGTGTTTTTCCAACACAATTTATCATCTAAAAGAATTAAATCTTTTAGTTTAGTGCTTCTAGAACTCTTTAGGTTCATAATTATGAATTAATACAAATATTTTAGGATTTTTAAACTCATAAAATCAAGAAAAATAACATTAAAAAACTTCAAAATATATCTTAAATTGCTCCAAAATATGAAAAAAAAAACATCACAACAAATATATTGAATTTAAGAATTTTTAGAAACAAACCGTATCTCATTCAAAGTTAAAATGCCCCTTCACTGGCCCCAAAAAAATAAATAGCAGAAAAATAAAAAATTTCTTTTTTGGCAGCTAAAAAAAAATGGGCCCAAAATTTTTTGTTGGGAATTCAGATCAGGCAATCCGTTTTTGTTGAACGATTCGGATATGGTCAACCCGATTCAAATTGCTCAATTCTTTTTATTAACGTAACCCCAAAATGACGCCATTTTGGGGGGTTTCAATTGGGTCATAACCGATCCAGTTGGATCGCAGGTCGGGTCTGTATACCCAGTTTCTTATTTCATTTATACCTTTGCTGCTCAACGTCCGTTTTGAGCATTCTTGGTGTCGCTTTCTTTGTTTTTCGACGATTTACAAAATGATACTAATTTTGTGGCCTAAAAACATTGTTTTCAAGCAACCCAATTTTTTTTTCGTTCGGTTACATCCGTCCGTCTATATAGTGACTGAAATATGCTTCTACTCATGTTATGCATGTTGTTTGACTTTGTTTTCTAGTCTTTACGTGGTTGTGACAATAAAAGATACTAGTTTCATGGCATAAATTTCTGTTTTTCAAAAGACCCAATTTCAAAAAAACAGATCATTCATTTTTCCTGTTTTCATATGGTATTCTTGTTTGTTCTCTGTCCCATGGGATTTCCTATAAATATACTCTATATCTTTTATGATAGGCAATATGATAAGACACAACCATTAAAAGAAAAACATAATATACATATGAGAAAAAAGAATTCATGCAACTAACAGTAACAAGTTCATGTGAACAAAAACGGAATAACAAAGCGGACAACAATTTACAAACAAATCACGTAATAATTAATTTTGCCTCAGGAAAATTAAATCTTTGATACCATTGGATTTTATGAGTACCTGGAATCGATTCTCTGAGTATCCACATGAGATCAGAGCACCAATATGTACTTCGATTACGTATACTGAAGAAGCACTAGGAGAAGATGAGAACGAGAGAGAATTTTTATTTCTATTGTAAAAAATGTAAAAGTCTTACAGATGCTATCTGGTATCTTCCCATATATAATGTACAAGAAGTTACACTAATTTGAATTTGAATTTTAAATAATATATTAAAATTCTTCTTTTGAATCCATATATTTTGCATATTTATATAATAGTCCCTAATCCACCAAGAGTGGACTAGGCATATTCCAATATCTCCCATTCACACTTGG
>JBAGKO010000004.1:1944312-1955510 GCA_037177275.1 Acacia concinna | reverse complement strand
ACAATTGAATAGATCCCTACTTCATTGTTGTGTGAGTCCTAGAAAGGTTAATCCTTTCAAAGATGTCCTTTGACTTTAACAATATCATGGAGATATATTTCAACGTCTGCTACTTTAACATTTTTGTTTCTTATAATCATGATATATATGATTTAAAGATATTATGTTTGGAAAGTGGTTGATTCATATTGAAATGCTATTTGGGCGAAAGAAAGATTACCTAGGATATACATATTTATGCTTGTGTCTGAGACCAGTCCCTTATGATGTTACTTTGGGAATTTCATAAGAGTAGACACTATGCAATAGGAAAGGCAATCTGAATTTTATCAAAACTCAAGAAGGGTTAGATTAACCAAAAGGAAAGTGTATATGGGTTAAATCTAAGATATCTGAGGCATTTTATTTATATAATCGAACTGTACTATAGGGTTGTTCTTGTGTTGATCCCTATAAAAGGGATTCCTAGTATAAGACACCCAAATGGAGACATCATGCCCATACAGTTACAGCAAAGCACCTAGTATGAAAGAAGGATGGAAGAGAAAGAAAATCGACCCATAACATCTGGTCCACCAAGTGTGAGTGGGAGATGTTGAAATATGCTTAGTCCACCCTTGGTGAATTAAGGACTCTTATGTGAATATGCAAAATATATGAGGAGAAGAATTTTAATATATTATTTAAAATTTAAATTCAAAATTCAAATAATTTCCCTACGTTATATATGGGAAGAGGTTTAGTTCTAAAGTTTAAGTTTTTTATGTTTTACCGCAAACAAGAAATTCTCTCTGGTTCTTCTATTCCCTTTGAGTGCTTCTCCGTATAATATAATCTGAGTTCATAACGGTGCTCCAATCTCACGTGGGTACTCAACAAATCAACCGAATTTTAGGTACGCCTGAAAATTCCTACAGTTGGAAACATACTGAGCAATTGGCATATATCAAAAATATCTCTAGTCACTCCAGCAAGCCGAGATACTTCAATAAAGACAATTCTTTGTCTTTCTACTATGCCAACATACTCAATGCAAACAACGAATGATGTGAAGTGATTGAAAAGAAATCGAGGGACTTTCTTTGTGGGTCAATGGAAGAGAAAAGAAAAGTGCACCTCATTGCTCGTGATACAATGCGGCAGGGGAAAAAACATACTCAGGGGACTAGTAACGAGACTCACTGCTTTTACTTATAAATATAAGATCTAATTAATATTTTTTAAAAATCTTAAAAATGTTAATTATATTATTTTAAAATATTTAAATATGTTATTTTTTAAAATTATTTTTTAACTTATGAACTAATATATAATATAATAAAACACAACATATAAAATAATTAAATAACATATTTTGTTTTATTAATTTATTTAAAAAAATTAATTAATTCTTATAATTAAGACTGAACGTAATATAAAACAACAAAATGGAATTTTTTTTATGAAACTTGGTGGGGCATGGTTAATGAATGGATTTTTTATGGGCAAACGTGATAAGAGGCAAGTACATAAATGGTGGAGACTTGTTCCTATAAATAAATCACCAGAGAATTGGCCAAACAAAAATAAATAAATAAACCACCAAATGACCAAGGTTCAATTAAAAATCAAACCGTCACTGAACCGGTCGAGGTAGTATGTCAAAGGTTGATGGGTTAGACTGGAAAACTAAAGCAGGGCTAAACTGGTGAGAAAATTAAAATTTTAGGTTTATTAGTATGAAATTCTAAAAAAAAAGGGGTGAACTGGTTTACCACTAGTCAGTCCTAGTCACCCTTGGGTCGACTAGGTCAAACTTGTCTAATTCATCCTTCAAAAAATATTAAACCAAACCTGGTAGGGATCAATTAACTAGTTTCTGATCTTAACCGGCCGGCCCGACCCAATTTTCAATATAATAGTTTAAATACATGGCATGGGATCAAACAGAACTGTAACAAAGTATTTAGTGGAATCCATTACAATAAATTATTTTCAGGTAATAATTGTGAATGGGTACTTCTGGATATGAAGCATATAACACTCGTAAAAGGAGATTGTTATTAGAAAGGCTTGTTCATTATTATTATTTCGGTAATAGTTATAACATTCATTTAACTTTTTTAAATATCTTAATAAAATTAATTATATTACTTTAAGACATTAAAATTTATCATTTTTCTTCAAATTATTTTATTTGACTTATAAACTAATAGCATGTGTGTGTGTGTAATAAAATAAAACATATAATATGATTAAATAATTTACTTTGCTTCCTCAACTTTTCTGAAAAAAAAATCTTAAAGTGGTCTTATAAGTAGGGCCAAATGGAGTAGATGCTAATTGATAGATCTAGAAGGATAGAAATGACCTTGTTCATTCCAACTCTGGTAAATAGTAGCTTATAAAAAAGCTCTTCTGAGTAAATAGGTTAGCTTCTGAAAAATATAGCAAAACACTCATATTTTTTATAAAAATCATTCTCTCCATCAAACCAGCTTTTTTCATCTAAAAACTAGCTTTTTCAAAAAGTTGATCAGGGTAGCTTTTAAGATGCTCATTTTATCTCTCTCCTTCCTTCTTTCCATTTTCACCCGCGTCTGTCACCATTGAAAAAACGTGCTCGCCCAGCCAATCTTTCTTGCCTCTCCCACCCCTTTCGCCATTGGCCTTCTCTTTTTTTTAATTTTTTTTCATCTTATAGTCATATTACATCAGGGTTATCAATTGGTAGTTAATATTTTATAGAATTACTAGTAAAAAGTAAACTATTAAAAATAAATAAATATATTATACTTCCATTTTTTAATAAATATATATTGACCTATTTTTTATCATTTTATAATATGTACTAATGTTGTAATTTTAATTTTTTTAATCCAATTTAGACACATTTTTTTTATTTATTATGAAATTTTAATGTAAAAATAATTTATATTACATCACAACCCTTACATATAATTATTATAAAAACTAATGCCGTTTTTTGTTATTTCACCATGGAAAAAACTATTCTACTAAAATTTATCCAAACACTTTCAATTTTTCAAAACTAATTTTTTCACAAAAGCCATTTTCAAAAAGCTATTTTGAAAAATCCATTCTATATCAAAAGTTATTCTCAAAAGCCTAATCCAAACGAGCTCTTAATAACCTGTTAGTGAGAGCAGAGGCAATTATGGACAACATGGAAAATGCTACCACCAAACTCAGTGGGATGAACTTGACAAAATATTTTAGAAGGATTCATCCTCAAAGTACAATTGTGCGTGAGGCACATATAATTGTATCCCAAAAAAAAAAAATCAAGTCATTAAATAATATATTTAAATTGAGTAACTTTTTTAGTTTAAAATTCTTATCAAAATCTTCTCTCAGGACATTTACAAATCATTTTCACTTTTTTTTTCATTCACTTTCTCTCTTGACAATTAAATAATGGTGAAGTTGAAAAATATTAGACACCAAAAAATTTCTAAGTGAATTTATATTTACAAAAAAAAATTCTTGTAGAAGATACTTATAATAAGAATGTTAAAATATAGCACCTTTAATCCCTTAAGTTTACATAAAATATACTTCAGATCTTTTAATTTTATAAAGTATACTTCTTATCATATAATTCTAACACAGTTAATCTTGCTAACGGAAAATGTTAACACAACAAACCCAATTGATAACCGTGTGAACTTAAATCACGGCTGTGTAGTTAAATGTTATTAATTTTAAACTTAATATATGTGTAAATTGAAAAATATCTAAAAACTTAATGAAGCCATCAATATCAAAACCTTGACTGTATTAAAAGTTTTTAGTTTAATAATATAAATATATTAGTTTAATAATCTAATTAGCAAAACCTTGATTTCATTATTTGTTATGGGTTTATTTTAGTTTAATAATCTAAATATGTTATAATAAAAATATTAAAACTTAAATATGTTTTGTCATATGCATAGTCATCACTTGAGTTTGTTGCATTAATATTTCTCATTAACAACATTAACATCGTTAGAAATATATGAACAAAACTATACTTTATAAAGTTGAATGAAAAATGTACCTAATGTAAAATTTAAAAGACTAAAAGTATATTTTAACCTAATAAAAATAAAAAGAGTAACTTGATATTATGATATTCCGGTAGCACAACATATACATATAATAGATATGTATATTATTTAATAAGACTCATGTTAACTCTAATCCAAACACACACTCAGAACGCAATCCCTTGTACTCTATTAATTTGTACTCACTTTTATGTCTCTTTTTATACTCAGATTGATCAAGATCTTTTACTAAGCTTTTTCTCTCATAATCTCTAAAAAAAATGAATGATTATATTTCATATTTTACATAATCTTATTATAGTATTTTATAATTTGATCTTTTTAAAAATTTGTTTGTATTGCAATTATGAATATTGTAAATCAGATTCTTAACACTTCAAAATTTATTTATTTAGATTTAAAATAACAATTTTGTAAAGGGTAAAGTATCATTTTTTTACTGTGGAAATTTTGGTTGAAGAGCACTAGGCACTTGGAAATTTTTAGGAGCATCTTTGCCCCTGAGGTTAATAAAACGTAGCAAATTCACTCCTCTAGTTAAAAAAGTTAAATTTACCTGTTAGTTTGACTTACTGGGTACTCTCAGCATAGCCATGGCATCATTCAGAGCCATATCAACCCCCCCAAAAAATACAAAGTAACTACTCTCATCTTAGTGAGAAGAACAAAGTTTCATCGAGGGGCTCCTGGCACTATAAACTTTTTTTGGGTGTTAAAATATACATAAATTTTCTAAATGGGGGCAATTTTATCACAACAATTAGATGGCTTGGAAGGACACTTTTTGTGTGGGTCCCACCAAGTTTTATATGTGTCAACATGTAGAGGCCCTGCATTATCTCTTTTCCCTTGAAGTCTCTCCCTTGCGAGATACGACCTTTCTTCTCTCTCTATCTTTCTTCTTTCTTCTCTTCACTTTGATGGATCTAGTGAATTTCTAACCATTATTGCAAAATCTTCTCTCTCTATCTACTTTGAAGAGATCGCTTTGATGAGATCCACTAAATTCCTAACCATTATTGTAGAATCCCTAAGTGAACCTCATGTAACACCTTACTTTAAACAAGCTAAATCTTAAACAGAGCATCTTAATTACATGTTTCGTCAAATAAAACCCATATTGGTTTTCAAATAAAATTTCAAAACAATTTAGTGAATAAAAATAAAATGCAAAAATCTTAGGGTTATGGCAAATAAAACAATATAACATATGCTCTAGGAGCACAACAGAGCCATCATGACTCACTCTATAGGTGTCTTCCCTTGCTCCCTAATAGAACAATCTCCTAAAAAATGTTAATATAAAGGGATGAGATGCCACGGTCTCTGTACCTATTGAAAGTTTCTACCACATATAAGCAAATCGCATATAACTTAAAAGAAGGAACTGATTACACATATATTTGCATGTATTACGCTCCACATACAACACAAATTCAAATTTAATCATCATTAGTAAATCTCTATTTCCATCACAACATACAACATAATCATGCATATGCAACCTCCTTATATCATTATCCACTCTTATTCTGCAGATTGGAGCCATAGGCTAACAAATAGGTTAATAGAAAATCATACATTTGACTGGACAATTCTAAGCTCACTAGTTTTTAAGATACACCCGGCTAAAGATATAGAGCTCAAGTTAGGATTATGGCTCCCTTCCTTAAAAAAACAAAAAACAATGAGGTATTTCATGTCTCCAGCTCCAATACAAATCCCGACTAAAAGAAAACATAGAAGAAGGCATATTGACAAGTGTCATCCATTGTCACTGAGTGATAGCATACCATGTGGTAAAATATTTCAACATATAATTTCCCCCTTCTTATTCCAACCCATCATAAATGCAACTGTCATGACAAATATATTCAATCACCAATAAATATAACATAATTAAATACAATGTACAATAGATCATACTTCCATTCATATCAAGCATTGTGTATACAAACACACTTGAAAGGAACAATAATCCAACAATATATTAACTATAATTAACCATTTACTATGGGAATAAAATTAATTATAATTAAATTTACTTGTAATATTACTTACTTGAAAATTTAGAATACATACACATATATATACATATAATTCAGTCTAGTTTTCTAAAAATAATCATTTACAATTTAGTCACACACAATTTACAATATGTGGAAAAATATTTAGTTATCTATCACTCAATATTAGTTTACAGAAAATTATTAAATTTACTCCAAATCTCTATGAGAGTTTACAAAATCACAAGTATGAAAATTTATCAATATATAATTCAAAAATATTATAGAGTTACTATATTATTGCTCTAACTACTCAAAGGAGCTAGGAAGCTACACACACAATATTACAAAAATATATTTATGTGGCGCTTAAAAAATACCACATGTCTTGGCACCACAAGAAGTGAAGAGAAATTTTTTTTTAAAAAAAATACTTTAGGCAGCATTTCTTTAAAAAAGATCACAGGAAGGGGAGACTTCATGTGGCGCCTCCTTAAAAGTGTTTTTTTTAAAGAAAAAAGATAGACTTTAGGTGCAATTTTTTGAGAAAGCGCCACTTAAAGTGTTTTTCTTTTAATAAAAAAGACTTTAGGAAGGGCTACCTAAACTTTTTTTTTTAAAAAAAATATTTTTTGTATATTTTTTCCCTTCATAACCTTCTATATTTTTTGTCCATGATACTTTAAATATAAATTTCTATACCAACATGTATAACAAAATAAAGAAAATAAAATACAAGTGTTAAAAATAAATTAAAAATCATTATAAGCCAACAAATAAAATACAAATGTTGAAATAAATAATTTTTTTTTTGCTTATGCAACTTAATAACAATTACCACAAGAGCTAAAAAAATTTTATATAAGAACAAAAACTAAAAATTATAATCACTACATGTTTTCACATACAACCTATATATGATAACATTTAAATCCCTCTCAACTATTTTTTAGCTTATAAAATGAAAATAGTTTTTCCAAATTTCATAATAAATTAAGTATAAAAAACATTGAGCAAATTAAACTATTTTTTTTCAAGAGCAAAATGAAATTATTAATTACAAATAAAATTAGATTTATAAGCTTAAAAAAAAAACCTTATGGTGTATGTAGGAAGTTTAACTAGAGTAAGCTGAAACTTCAAGCACAACACCTTAAAAAAAGTTAATAAAAGAAAAATAGAAAGATAAGGTTGTATATAACTTTAAAATAAAAAACAAAGGAAAATATAGTGTGTACTTACGAGATCTTTAAAATAGAGATGAGTAAAGGAAATTGGACTATAGGAAGTGGAAGTTGGGGTCAAAGAAGTGCTAACTGAATGAAATGGAGAAGGAAGGGAAATGGAAGTGGGGGTAGAAGTGAATATATAAATGGATAAGGAGAACGAAGTGGGAATTGAGAGGATATTGAAAAAGGAGAGAAAATGTGAGAGACACAAAATGCTGAAAAATGGAGAGGGAAAGTAAATTTAAAATTGACTTCTTGTAAATTTGGAAGGGAAAATAAATTTAAAAATGATTTTTTTGTGGTGCTTCCTTGAGAAACTGTCATAGGAAGTGTGGGCACCTCTTGTGGCGCATTCTCAAAGGAAGTTGCACCCCTACTTCTTGTGGCGCATCCTTGAGGAAGTGCTACGGGAAGTGACACGTGAAGTGGCCTTAAAGTCATTTTTTTAAAAAAAATATTTTCTTTTATATTTTTTAAAAAATCACACACAAGTTGGAGCACTTCTTCTAAGAAGGGCCACGAAAGGTATGTCACTTAAACCTCTTTTTGTAATAGTGATGTTATTGAAATATAGATTATTATATAGTCATTGTAGGAGATATTAATGTTGTGTAGACATGGGTTCCATATGTTATGAGATTATCTAGATAAAGATAACTATATGTGCTTATTTGCAAGGAGGACAACATATAAATCCCAGTATGTATACACACAAGAAATGACAATTTAAAAGACATTGACACAAGCCAGTGACGAAAAGAAAGGAAAGTGAAGGGAAAGGACACATGTCAAGCTAGGTGGATCCAATCCCTTATATATATAATACTCTTTCCAGTCTTAATTATAAGATCTAGTTAAAAATTTGATTTGATTTTAAATATAAGATCCATATCTATTTTATCTCCCATGTTTAACAATTTTTTCCAAACTATCCTTTTAATACTCCCTTAATTACAATTAAACATCACATTGATTCCTGAATTTGTAATTTACCTTAACTATAATTTCCCTTAATTAATTTAACTATTAATCTTAACAGCTCCAAAAAAGTTAATTGGGTCTTATATTTTAGACCAGAGGGAGTATAAAATAAAATCTCAAATAATTGAAGTGGAGGGCAAGGGATGAGTTTTATTATATATGTATATGGATATTCTTATAGGTGGTGAAAAACAAAGAAATCATGAGTAAACAATACATATACATATACATATACATATACATATACTGTACACTAACACAGCCGCAATGATGGAAAAAAGTGGGTTACACGAATAAAAATAAATACCTATATGTATACAGGCACATGCTAGTAGTAATAGAGAAAAGGGATTGGTTGTTGAAAATTGATTAAAAAAATATATGCTTGCACATAAGGGTGGAAACAGGTAGGGGCTTAGGCCTATTGCAAAATAGTAACAAGCTCATGTTGTTAAAAGGCATATTTTCTGATAATAAAATTTTAGGAACATATTTTCTTAAGATATCAGGTTTAGGCTTGTTGACTGGCCAGCTAAGCCTATCAAACAAGCCTAGCTTGTTATTAATATATATATATATATTAAAAAAATTAAAAAAATATTTAATTAGCATTCTAATTTTAATTTTTATGGTTTAATTATCATTATGAAACAATTACTTCTTGATAAAAAGATTTTATTAGGTAATTAGTCAGGTAACAAGAATTTACCTAAAGTATAATTTATTAGAGTAAAAGAACTTATTAAAAAGATATGATAAATAATCAAATAAAATAAAAGATTACAATAAAAATAAAAAAGATAAAAAAAATTTAAATAAAAGAACAATGGTTTGAAAATTAAAAAGAAAAGTAATAGAAAAAAGATTGAAATTGAAAAAATATAACAAAATGTAATGAAAAATAAATAAATATTAAAAAAATGCAGGTCTTAATAAGCTTTCAGGTCAGGCCCAAGCTAACTTATTTCAAAACAAGCATAGCCTGGCTTGACTTGTTTCAACATCTGCTCACCCACAACAATGAAGTGAAAGAGTAATCTTGAAGCCATTTGTAGAGAGAGTGTGTGTGTTCAACACAAAAAGACGAATGAAGTTGAGGGAAGAAGTGGGTTCATTATTCATGAAAGGATTTTATACCGTTACACACAATTTCTCTTTGCTAATGGAGAGATGGAGTGTAGATTAACAAGACATGAAATATGAGACAGTTGGAAAGAGAAGATTAACCGTCTGTTTGATTGGAAGAATTTAGAGGGAAGGGAACTTAATTAGTGGGAAGGGAAGATGGTGGGGCGTTTGGTTGGCAGAAAAGTAAAGGGAAGAGAATTGGAGTTAGAAAGTGAAAGACTCTATTGCCCTTAAAATTGAAGGGAATTGGCCTAGGGATGAAGAAATTACAATAACGTAAAAATACAATAAAATGAATAAAACATAAATAAACAAAATTTAAATATTTAAAAAATAAAGGTATATATTACATGAATAAAAAAATTAAATGAAGTGAAAAATAAATCATATACATAATGACATGAAGAAGTTAAGATACTAAATCAAGAGAAATTTTTGTATAAACCTGGTTCGCCACGTCGCTTGTGGTCTGACTAATTAAAACACAACAACTCAACTAATGATTTAACACTTCTTAAATGCTAATTGGCATATTAATAAAATTAAAAGATTTCACAAGATTCACTTTTTTATTATTTGTGAAATCTTAATCAATGTATTTATTTATTTATTTTGAGAAAAATAATAATATGAAAATCACAAATAGTTAATTAGGATTAATGTTTACTAAGATGTTGTATTTTAATTGGTCAGACATAAATGACATAGCGAATCGGGTTCACACAAGAATTTATCCTAAATCAAATCATTTTATTTTGACATGCATTATATAAAAACGATATTATAAAAATTTGATTGGTGAGCATCTTGTCGTGAGAAAAAAATTATAATAAATAAATATAAATATTCAAAATAAGTATAAAAATGAATGTAAATATTTGACATATCAGCTATAATTGTGATACTTGATGATCGACGGTTAGAGAAACATTAGGAATATATATTTATTTAAATTGTTATAAACATTTTCTATTTTATTTAAATTGTCAAAATTCAAACTTAACAAGTTAAATTTTGAAATTGATACATCACATTTGAATGTAATGGTATAGCCGACAAAAAAAAAACCTTATAAATTTTTCAGGTTAGAGATGGTATATTGGATATTATTGGTTAGATAGCATATATTGTATGGCGTGAGTAGTGATTGTGTGAATAAGCCGTAGATAGCAAGATGCACCAATTATGCGAGATGAGCGGTGTTGTGGAATAATGTTGATAGTATGTATAACTGTGTGTGTCTATGCTTATGGGATTAATAAATATAAAGGAATATAATAAAAATTGTAATTGAAAAAAATAAAACACCCTACATTTTTCATTATCCACCTTTAGCAGCATCATCGATGAAGCTGATGAGGGATGAGATGTCGACGAAAACGTAGTAGTCAATGGAAGACCAATAATATGATTGGGGGACGGATTTGGGAGGAACAAATTTATTTAAACTCAAGGAGGAAACCTAAGATGTCACCATTTTTGGAGGATTTCATCTTCCCACTTTTAAGGGAAAGATTGGTGAGCCCAACAAGTTAAGTTCCCAAAAAGACGGTGTAAAGATTGGTTTCAAACATGGGAACTTGCCTATATTCCCTTCCTACCAGTTTCGTGAAGCAAATAGGCCTTAAGTGGTAAAACCTGTGACAAGGCCATGCCAAAGGGAGAAAACACTAAACAAGTAGAGAGGAGATGGGAAAAAAAAAAAAAAAAAACCTCTATGCCCAGGTTACATAGCTAGCAGCGATCGTGAAAAGTGAGAAAAAAGAGTATTTATGGGAGAGAGAATTCAGAATTTGTCTTTC